>JAGIQG010000036.1:197790-445290 GCA_024679065.1 Sphyrna mokarran | reverse complement strand
CATGCTCTTTAGCCTGAGATTATCTTGGTGGGTGACTCCTGTGGAGAGGGTGGGTGGGTAGGGGCGGTATTAGCTGACCTGGAGAAGCCCAGCATTATTGTGTGGACGTCCCTTGCCATGGAGTCCGAGAACTCAGTGAGAGCTTACCCTGCAGTCTGAAAGCTCTGGATGAACCTGTATCTGGGGATGTCACCATTGCAGGTGTCAGAGCAGTTTTCTCGAAGATTAACCCACAGAAAGTGACTGACCCGAAGCGGGTACGCGGATGGGGTACCAGAATGGGGTATGCTGATGAGGTACGCAGATGGGTACGTGGATGGGGTACGCGGATGGGGTACGCGGATGGGGTACGCAGATGGGGTACGCGGATGGGGTACGCGGATGAGGTACCAGGATGGGGTACGCGGATGGGGTACCAGGATGGGGTACGCGGATGGGGTACCAGGATGGGGTACGCGGATGAGGTACCAGGATGGGGTACGCGGATGGGGTACCAGGATGGGGTACGCGGGATGGGGTACGCGGATGAGGTACCAGGATGGGGTACGCGGATGGGGTACCAGGATGGGGTACGCGGATGGGGTACCAGGATGGGGTACGCGGATGGGGTACCAGGATGGGGTACGCGGATGGGGTACCAGGATGGGGTACGCGGATGGGGTACCAGGATGGGGTACGCGGATGAGGTACCAGGATGGGGTAACGCGGAGGGGTACCAGGATGGGGTACGCGGATGGGGTCCAGGATGGGTACGCGGATGGGGTACGCGGATGAGGTACCAGGATGGGGTACGCGGATGAGGTACCAGGATGGGGTACGCGGATGGGATACCAGGATGGGGTACGCGATGGGGTACCAGGATGGGGTACGCGGATGGGGTACCAGGATGGGGTACGCGGATGGGGTACCAGATGGGGTACGCGGATGGGTACCAGGATGGGGTACCAGGATGGGGTACGCGGATGGGGTACCAGGATGGGGTACGCGGAGAGTACCAGGATGGGGTACCAGGATGGGGTACGCGGATGGGGTACCAGGATGGGGTACGCGGATGAGGTACCAGGATGGGGTACGCGGATGAGGTACCAGGATGGGGTACGCGGATGGGGTACCAGGATGGGGTACGCGGATGGGGTACCAGGATGGGGTACGCGGATGAGGTACCAGGATGGGATACGCAGATGGGGTACCAGGATGGGGTACGCAGATGAGATACTCAGATGGGGCATTCACAGATACCTTCAATCTTTCTTTACACTAATCTGAGGTCTCCATCTGCTTCCAGTGACCATCATCCCGATACCTAAGAAAAACAAAGCAGCCTTTAAATGTGCCTTAATAACTATTGGCCGGTGGCTCTGACATCCATCATTATGAAGTGTTTCGAAAGGTTAGTCACGGCACAAATCAATTCCAGCCTCCCGGATTGCCGGGATCCACTACAGTTTACCTTTCACCGCAACAGGTCCACAGCAGACACCTTCTCCCTGACCCTGCACTCAACCCTGGGACACTGAGATAACAAGGACACCTCTATCAGACTCCTAATTATTGACTACAACTCAGCCTTCGACACCATTATTCCCACAAAACTCACCTCCAAACTCCGCCACCTGGGCCTTGGCACCTCCCTCTGCGACTGGATCTTAAACTTTGCTCATGTAATGGTTCAGAAATCAAATAATGATGAGACACAGTACAGGAATAAGAACCTGCTGGAAGGCCGGCTCCTGGATGGGGTGGGGGGGGCAGGGTAGAGCGCGTCCTACCTCTGCTCCACTCTCTGCTGGGAGCTCCCTCCTTCCTGGCTGCTGTCCCCTGCAGTCTCTGTGTGGGGAAGCTGGTTACTGGATCTCCCCAGTGCTTGCAGTAGTTGAGTTGTTAAACAGCAGGCGAATTGGAAGGAACCAGCGACAGGAAAGGTGTGAAATTCAGAGACATAAAAATAATCACCAATCAGGCGCAAAGTTCAGACTGAAAACACACTGGCGCTGTTGGTGCGTTAGTTTTCGCGCTGGAACCAACACTGACATTTGTTGGTAAAATTTTGCTCTATTTCTCACATTATGGGAGAATATTCATTAGAATTCATAGAACAGATTAGAATCCCTGCAGTAGTAGAAGGAGGCCATTTGGCCTATTGAATCTGTACTGACACATCCCACCCAGACCCTCTTCCCGTAACCCCACACATGCTTACCCTGCTAATCCCCCGATACTAAGAGTCAACTTCGCACGGTCAATCCACCTAACCAGCACATCTTTGGACTGTGGGAGGAAACCTGGGCACCTGGAGGAAACCCACGCAGACACGGGGAGAATCGAACCTGGGTCCCTGGCGCTGTGAGGTAGCAGTGCTAACCACTGTGACACCCTAAACCTCAGAAAGATCCCTTCATTCCACAGAGAAAACCCTGAATCCTTCTCACTGGGGATGATTGGGCTGAAGGGGGTCACATTGCTCTTCCACTCCACATTGTCTCATGGTACCCAGTATACCCTTGCTCCTTTATAGCCCATTCCCTCCTATGAGGAATATGGTTTTTAAAGTTTCTCGCTGTCATGTTAAATTAAACAAATCTCCAGTTGTACTTCCTCAATTATTCATCCATGTCCTTTCCTGACCCAATCTCTGAGGACACGAACCAACGCGTTCCAGCGCACCACCCAATCATTTCTATTATGCTTAATGCCCTCAATCCTACAGATGGGGGCAGCGCGGTGGCCTGGTGATTAGCACTGCTGCCTCACAGCACCAGGGACCTGAGTTCGATTCCTGGCTTGGGTCACTATCTGTGTGGAGTTTGCATGTTCTCCCCATGCCTGCGTGGGTTTCCTCCAGGTCCTCCCACAGTCTGAATGATGTGCTGGTTAGGGTGCATTGGCCTGAATAGGTAATGGAATATACCGTCTAGGGGAATTTCACAGTAACTTCATTGCAGTGTTAACGTCTTACTTGTGACACTAATAAATTAACTTTAGATGCTTTGAAAATCCAAGCCTGACAGCCCTAGTTCACGAGATCCATTCAATTCCTCAATCTTCTCCCAAGGTTTCCTAACCATGATACAGCACAGGCGTTAACCAATAATATCTCGGTTAAAAAAGCACTTCCTTTCCTCACTAGCTCTGTGTTTGCAAGGGGTTAAATACTAATCAGTAAAATTCTGGGAATGAAATGTTCATTTCATATTCCAAACCTCACAATGCGACTTCATAAAGCTGTGTGTGCCGTTACTAAACTCCTGCATAACTAGATATTGTACCAGAGAATCAAACTCTCTCAGATTGACAGCTTTTCGAGAAGACTAATGATATTGTCTATTCCTGCTCGTTAGATGATAGTTGATTGACACTGCCGCACTTGTCAGCAATGAGATGAAGATGATTTAAGGGCAAGTTTTAGCGTCGGGGTCAAATTTAAACAGCAGCAACTTACACTGTCTGCAAATGAGACAGAGTGAGAGAGAGAGGGGTCTTAATAATGTCAGAACATCACCCTGTGTGAGAGTGGAGACTACATCCTCTGATTATTATCATCTCACTGAAGAATCATTTAATATTCAACTTCCATCAAAACAAAAAGAAACAAACTTCATTCCATCATTTAAATTCAAAATCTGCTAGGACAATTTCAGCTCCACAATATCACCATTCCCTGCTGCTGTTCTAACTATTACTCTTAATTATTACTGTAATTATTAATACAGTAACACGCACTCTTGCTATTATTCCTGTTGTTTTATTATAGCATCTATTTCTGTTGCAAAAAAACCCACTATTAATAAACTACCAATACAGCGACTATTATTAAATTACTGATGGGATATCCACCAAGATGCCATTTGGCACCGCCAGTCACATCCCAACAACACAAAGGTTCAATAGCTTCTGAAACCTCACAATGGGCGAGGTATTCAAAAGAGCTTTTATTGTATTCTTTCAGGGGATGTGGTCTTTGATGGCCAGGCCAGCATTTATTGCCCATCCTAATTACTGTTCAGAAGGAAGTGATTTTTAAAAATTCATTTGTGGGACATGGGTGTCGCTGGCTGGGCCAGCATTTATTACCCATCCCTAGTTGTCCTTGAGAAGGTGGTAGTGAGCTGCCTTCTTGAATCGCTGCAGTCTACGTGCTGTGGGTTGACCCACAATGTCGTTAGGGAGGGAATTCCAGGATTTTGACCCAGTGACTGCGAAGGAACGGCCGATATATTTCCAAGTCAGGATGGTGAGTGGCTTGACGGGGAACGTGCAGGTGGTGGTCCCATGTATCTGCTGCCCTTGTCCTTCTAGATGGAAGTGTTGTTAAAGGATCTTTGGTGAGTTGCTTCAGTGCATCTTGTAGATATTAGACATTGCTGTTACTGAGCGTTGGTGGTGGAGGGAGTGGATGCTTGTGGATATGATGCCAATCTAGAGGGCTGCTTTGTCCTCGATGGTGTCGAGCTTCTTGAGTGCCGTTGGAGCTGCATCCATCCAGGAAAGTGGGGAATATTCCATCACATTCCTGACTTGTGCCTTGTAGATGGTGGACAGGCTCTGGGGAGTCAGAAGGTGAGTTACTCGCTGCAGTAATCCTAGCCTCTGACCTGCTCTTGTAGCCACTGTGTTTATGGGGTGTGGGACCAGTGCCTTGCCTGAGATGCAAATTCAGGAAATGAGGAAAAGGCAATAAATCTCTCACCTGCTTAACTAAAAGAAGAATCTTTGTAATATTTGAATGAAAGCCTATAGGGCAGTGTGTCAGGAGGTGTATCTTGCACTGGATAAGATTACCACATGGTGTAGAGATACCAGCATTGGACTGGGGTAAACACAGTAAGAAGTCTGAGTTTACTGTCAAATAAATCAGTTGGACTTAAACCTGATGTTGTCAGACTTCTTACTAAGACTACCACATGCCATGTTAATATCTTTTGTGAGAAATAGGAATGGATATTTGGGATACTTCAAGAAATGTATTTTAATCTTGTTTCTCTGCAGTTCCTTTAACAGGGTCTTTTGTGTTTGCTGCCCACCTGTCCATGAATAGGATGGGAATTGAGGGATATGGTCCCCAGAACGATAGGGGGTTTTAGTTCAGTCAGGCAGCATGGTCAGTGCAGGCTTGGAGGGGCCGAAGGGCCTGTTCCTGTGCTGTAATTTTCTTTGTTCTTTGTTTTTAGTAACCATACATTGAAAGTATTTAATTTAAAAGCCTTATCAAGAGATTCTTTATGTTGACTCTGGTCAGATATTGGTCACTGCCTCCTGTATACTCTAAGTGTGATACCAGCCTCTCCCGGGGCAGGTATTTGGGTTGTTGGCTGTGAATTGAAAGAAGAAGACATGCTTTCCTACAGTGTATTCCGTGACCTCAGGGCATCCTAAAGCACTTTGCAGCCAATGAGATACCTCTGAAGTGTAGGAAGTGTTGTGGCAGTCAATTAGCACAAACAACCTCCCAAATCCCTGCTGCCCACAGAATCAAAATGTAAGCAACCAGTATCTGCAGCAGACATCTAACAGCAAGGATAGATTGACAGCTCAGTGCTCAGAAAGGGGAATAAATTATGTTGCATTTAGCCAATTCAGCAGTTTCTTTGATAACCGTGGTGAGAATGTGAAGGTTGTTTGGGGAGGATTCACCTCATGAATAAGACTGTTTATGATGCTGAAAGTGTATCAAAGTTATTGGGTGAGAGGAGCTTGTTTTATTGTTCTCTTTCATTGTAAGTTTATGAAGTCTCCTATTCTAACTGGCTGCTTCTACTTAATTTTTACTTTATAATAAAACTGATTTGTAGATTTTACCTGATGCCTCAGAGCCTGTAAAGTGACGATTAGGATAGGAAAGACCTCAGAACATCAATGGCATTGCTTTAAACCCTTGGGCATTGCCAGTCATGTTAGATTGCACTGTGGGGGTGTAGGTTGAAATTCCACTGACAGCAGAATCTAAGGAGGAAGGAATCTACTGTTCAGCATTGATCACACAAAACACAACCCAAGGTGACCTTTAAAAATGTACTGAATTTTATCAATCTGATTTTTGGAAGAGTCTGTGTGTACACAGAATCATAGACTCCCTATGGTGCAGGAGGAGGCCATTCGACCCATCGAGTCTGCACCAACCACAATCCCATCCAGGCCCTTTTCCATAACCCTATACACTTACTGCTCAGGGGCAACTTAGCATGGCCAATCCACCCAATCTGCATATCCTTGGACACAACGGGACAATTTACCATGGCCAATCCACCTAATCAGCACATCTTTGGAGGTGGGAGGAAATCCTCGCAGATACGGGGAGAATGTGCAGACTCCACACAGACAGTGACTCAAGACTGGAATTGAACCCGGGACCTTGGCACTGTGAGGCAGTTGTGGTAACCACTGTGCCACCTTCAACCCCATTCTCCTACTTTTTCTCCCTTATTAATCAAGAACCTATCTATCTCTGCCTTAAATAAAACTTGATGATCTGGCCTCCATTGCCCCCCGGGGCAATCAGTTCCACAGTTTCACCACTCTCTGGCTGAAGAAACTTTTCCTCATCTCGATTCGAAAGATTTGTCCCTTTAGCCCGAGGTTGTGACTTTGAATCTTTGTCTCTCCCACTAATGGAAATATCCTCCCCATATCCATTCTATCCATGCTTTTCAGCGTTCTGGAAGTTAACTGCAGCTATTGAGCTCAAAATGCATCAAGAGCACTTTTTTGCTGCATTTCCAAGTCATTAATTATTGGAGAACAGCCCAGGGAGGTTCCAGGGAGGCGTGATAAAAGGCTATTAATGTGACCTCCTTCCTCACGCAGTCAAATTGGACAACACAAAGTAAGAGGTTAACTAGAGTTTGCGAGTCTGAATTTCAACAACACAATCGGAAAGCTTTTGTTTTATTCTTGCTGTAAATGTCAGTGTTGTTTCACATTCTCTGTACAGCCAGAGCCTTTCCTGCTGAGACACATTGCTATCTCCCATGTCATTTCACAGATTTAACCACAGGCTTTAAAAATCAGATATAAAAATTCTGCTGATAGAGAGGAGAAGCAGTTGGTCGTCAGCTCGTTGCTAAGGCGACTGCTTCACTGAGCCGTTTTGCTCCAGTTTTCTCCTCCCTTCTCCCAGAGGTGCTGATTGGAAGTAGGGTTAGTCTCCTGGGTGGCAGCTCCTTACCCTGATCCCTGGTTTATAGATAACTCTGAGTGGACCCCGCACCCAGAGAGAGCTCAGAGTGCCGGCCACCCTCTCCCTACGGTGACTGGGACCAATGTGGAGCACCGGCCTCTGGGGAAAAGCAGCTGGCCTGTCTCCAGATAGTGAGCATGATGTAGAGATGCTGGCGTTGGACTGGGGTAAACTCAGCAAATTTTAACAACACCTATTTTAAATCCAACCAATTTATTTGATAGTAAATTCGCGAGCTTTCGACACTACGTGCCTTCGTCAGGCAAATGCAGTGTTCTGGTCTGCAATAGCATTCATACAAACACAGACAGTCACAGATTGCTGATTAGAATGCGAATCCTTACACCTAACCTGCTATTCAAGTGTTAAAGTGGCTAACAATGTGTGTGAAGGGAATCCTGAGCATTGGTTGGAGAATTATGTATTTTCTCCAGACAGCACAGTAAGTGAGGTTTTTTGCTAACCCAGGCAAGTTACGGGGGTTACAGATAGTGTGTCATGAAGCCAAGATCCCTATTAAGATCCAGATAGTGAGGACAGAAATAAGCCCCATATTCCCCCATGAGGTGGGTGACACAGTGACACTGTGATTAGTCTCACTGCCCCAGGGACCTGTGGTCGATTCCCGGCTTGGATCAAAGTCTGTGTCAAGTCTGCACATTCTCCCCATGTTTGCATGGGTTTCCTTCAAGTGCTCCGATTTCCTCTGACTAAAGCTATGTGGGATAGGTGAATTATTGCGATATGTGGGGTTACATGGTAAGCCAGGGGAAGAGTAGGTGCAAACTTGATTGGACAAATGGCCTCCTTCTGTATTGTAAAGATTCAATGATTCATTTTTACAATGAAAACGATAACATCTTGGCACCGGGTGACTCATTTGGTACTGAATTCCTCAGCACTGACCCTCTGACAATGCGGCATTTCCTCAGCACTGACCCTCTGACAGAGCGGCACTCCCTCAGCACTGACCCTCTGACAGAGCGGCACTCCCTCAGCACTGACCCTCTGACAGTGCGGCACTCCCTCAGCACTGACCCTCTGACAGGGCACCCTCAGCACTGCCCCTGACAGTGCGGCACTCCCTCAGCACTGACCCTCTGACAGTGCGGCACTCCCTCAGCACTGACCCTCTGACAGTGCGGCACTCCCTCAGCACGACCCTCTGACAATGCGGCATTTCCTCAGCACTGACCCTCTGACAGAGCGGCACTCCCTCAGCACTGACCCTCTGACAGAGCGGCACTCCCTCAGCACTGACCCTCTGACAGTGCGGCACTCCCTCAGCACTGACCCTCTGACAGTGCGGCACTCCCTCAGCACTGACCCTCTGACAGTGCGGCACTCCCTCAGCACTGACCCTCTGACAGTGCGGCACTCCCTCAGCACTGACCCTCTGACAGTGCGGCACTCCCTCAGCACTGACCCTCTGACAGTGCGGCACTCCCTCAACACTGACCCTCTGACAGTGCGGCACTCCCTCAGCACTGACTCTCTGACAGTGTGGCACTCCCTCAGCACCGACCCTCTGACAGTGCGGCACTCCCTCAGCACTGACTCTCTGACAGTGTGGCACTCCCTCGGTGGGTGCTGTCAGAGATTTGTTTGCTGCCTATTTAAACAGGATTGGTGCAGTGTGATTGCACATTGCAGCTCCTGAACCCTGAAGCCAGCTGTATTCATTTCTTGCCCAATGTATTCGCTGATACTGTTCTGCTAGGATTCATTCTGAAGTCTATTCAAATCCCTACTCCCTCTCAGGATTAAACTATTGAAAATCTAATTCCAAGGCTGACTGAGGGAGAGAGAGGTCAGAGTGTATTTCCATTCACACTGTGGAGGTTATTTCTTATTTGCTGCCTTGCAGTGGGTGTGTGTAATATCATTCAGAACAAAGAGCTATCTGCAGTTCTGGATGTGTAACACCATCACATAGAGAGAGGGAGCTGGACTGAAGCCTCCATGTCTGGTCTCTGCTGTGATGTGAGGTCGGGGCACTGACCTTCCAGGTCTCAGCTCATGTCCAGCTCGGATTAAAACAGTGGAAAGCCTCGGGTTAATTTGCTGCATTTATCCCTGAGCAAACCAGACTTCACCAAATCATAGAATCCCTACAGTGCAGAAGAAGGCTATGCGGCCCATCGAGTCTGCACTGACTACTCTCCTAACCAAGCTGTATTCCCATGAACCAATAGATTTACCCTGCTAATTCCCTGACACTAAGGGGCAATTTAGCACGGCCAATCAACCTAACCTGCACATCTTTTGTACTGTGGGAGGAAACCAGAGCACTTGGAGGCACCTCATGCAGATATCGGGAGAATGAGCAAACTCGCCGGGAATCGAACCCGGGTCCCTGGCACTGAGCAGCAGAAGTGCTAACAACTGTGCTACCTCAGTTTGTTTCAAACTAATTCCCAGTGCACGCACTGAGTGGAGCATTGGGATCCTTACCTTACTGCCAGAGACTAAGGTGGGAAATGAAAGGTGCTGAGCAGAATCCACAAAGTTTCATTCTGAAAGAAACTCCGAGTGAGATTTTCTGATTACGCTCATACCAAGACCGGAAAACCCTGCTCGGAGTCAACGTCCTTACCTCCCCCCGCCCCTCCTTCCGATTCCCTGGCATGCAGCCCTCTGTCACATCCCATCCCTCCAGACACCCTGGTCATAGGAACGCGGAGGAGGAGACCATTCAGCCCTTCAATCCTGCTCTGACATTCAATGAGATCATGGCTGATCTCTCCCTGATCTCAAATCTACCTCCCCACCTCTTCCCCGTATCCTTTTAACCTTTGTTTTTAAATCAGAAATATATCCAACTCCCTCTTAAAACCATTCGGTGATTCAGACTCCACCGCGCTATGGGGCAGCAAGTTCACCCCCCTCTGCGAGAAGTAGCTCCTCCTCATCTCAGTGTTAAACCCACTGCCTCCCAACCTAAACCAGTGACCTCTTGTTCCAAACTGCCCAATAAGAGGAAACATTTGGTCTACATTTACTTTATTAGTCTCTTTTAGCATTTTATATCCCTCGATCAGATCCCCTCTCATCCTTCTAAACTCCAGCAAGTACAAGCCCAAACTCTTTAATCTCTCCTCATAAGTCAACCCTTTCATCCCCGAAATCAATCTGGTGAACTTCCTCTGAACTGCCTCCAATCCCACCACATCCTTCCCCAAATAAGGAGACTAAATCTGGGCACAATATTCCAGGTGTGGTCTCACCAACACCCTTTACAATCTCAACAACACTTCTCTACTTTCATATTCCAGTCCCTTTGCAATAATTGAAACATCCCATTTGCCATTTTTATTACATACTGCACCTGCATATCAACTTTCTGAGATTCATGAACACAGACACCCAGATCCCTCTGCGCTGAATAAGGACATCCAGATCCCCCTGCTCAGAACAAGGACAGCCAGATCGCTCTGCCCAGACCAAGGACATCCAGATCACTCTGCCCAGAACAAGGACACCTAGATCCCTCTGCCCAGAACACGGCACCCAGACACATTTTGAATATGCATTCCATTCAGGTAACAACCTGCAGAATTTTTTTCAGAAATCATAGCCAGGAGAGTTTTAATTTCAACTAAAGCCAAACGTCAGTGCTGAGGGACTGTCAGAGAGTCAGTGCCGAGGGAATGCCGCACTGTCAGAGGGTCAGGACTGAGGGAGTGCCGCACTGTCAGAGGGTCAGTGCTGAGGGAGTGCCGCACTGTCAGAGGGTCAGTGCTGAGGGAGTGCCGCACTGTCAGAGGGTCAGTGCTGAGGGAGTGCCGTACTGTCAGAGGGTCAGCGCTGAGGGAGCGCCGCTCTGTCAGAGGGTCAGTGCTGAGGGAGTGCCGCACTGTCAGAGGGTCAGTGCTGAGGGACTGCCGCACTGTCAGAGGGTCAGTACTGAGGCATTGCCGCACTGTCTGAGGGTCAGTGCTGAGGGAGCGCCGCACTGTCAGAGAGTCAGTGCTGAGGGAGTGCCGAACTCACAGAGGGTCAGTGCTGACGGAGTGCTGCACTGTCAGAGGGTCAGTGCTGAGGGAGTGCCGCACTGTCAGAGGGTCAGTGCTGAGGGAGTGCCTCGCTGTCAGAGGGTCAGTACTGAGGGTGTGCCTCGCTGTCAGAGGGTCAGTACTGAGGGTATGCCTCGCTGTCAGAGGGTCAGGGCTGAGGCAGTGCCGCACTGTCAGAGGGTCAGTGCTGAGGGAGCGCCACACTGTCAGAGGGTCAGTGCTGAGGGAGTGCCGCACTGTCAGAGGGTCAGTGCTGAGGGAGTGCCGCACTGTCAGAGGGTCAGTGCTGAGGGAGTGCCGAACTGTCAGAGGGTCAGTGCTGAGGGAGTGCCGCACTGTCAGAGGGTCAGTGCTGAGGGGTGCCGCACTGTCAGAGGGTCAGTGCTGTGGGAGTGCCGCACTGTCAGAGGGTCAGTGCTGAGGGAGTGCCGCACTCAGAGGGTCAGTCTGAGTGTGGTGTGGTGCCCCTGTCAGAGGGTCGTGTGACTGAGGGAGTGCCGCACTGTCAGAGGGTCAGGACTGAGGGAGTGCCGCACTGTCAGAGGGTCAGGACTGAGGGAGTGCCGCACTGTCAGAGGGTCAGTGCTGAGGGAGTGCCGCACTGTCAGAGGGTCAGTGCTGAGGGAGTGCCGCACTGTCAGAGGGTCAGTGCTGAGGGAGTGCCGCACTGTCAGAGGGTCAGTGCTGAGGGAGTGCGCACTGTCAGAGGGTCAGGCTGAGGGAGCGCCGCTCTGTCAGAGGGTCAGTGCTGAGGGAGTGCCGCACTGTCAGATGGTCAGTACTGAGGGACTGCCGCACTGTCAGAGGGTCAGTACTGAGGCATTGCCGCACTGTCTGAGGGTCAGTGCTGAGGGAGCGCCGCACCGTCAGAGAGTCAGTGCTGAGGGAGTGCCGACTCAGAGGGTCAGTGCTGAGGAGTGCTGCACTGTCAGAGGGTCAGTGCTGAGGAGTGCCGCACTGTCAGAGGGTCAGTGCTGAGGGAGTGCCCGCTGTCAGAGGGTCAGTCTGAGGGTGTGCCTCGCTGTCAGAGGGTCAGTCTGAGGGAGCCTCGCTGTCAGAGGGTCAGGCTGAGGAGGCCGCACTGTCAGAGGGTCAGTGCTGAGGGAGCGCACACTGTCAGAGGCTCAGTGCTGAGGGAGTGCCGCACTGTCAGAGGGTCAGTGCTGAGGGAGTGCCGCACTGTCAGAGGGTCAGTGCTGAGGGAGTGCCGAACTGTCAGAGGGTCAGTGCTGAGGGAGTGCCGCACTGTCAGAGGGTCAGTGCTGAGGGAGTGCCGACTGCAGAGGGTCAGTGCTGAGGGATGCGCACTGTCAGAGGGTCAGTGCTGAGGGAGGCCGCACTGTCAGAGGGTCAGTGCTGAGGGAGTGCCGCACTGTCAGAGGGTCAGTTGAGGTGCCGCCTGTCAGGGGTCAGTGCTGGGAGTCGCACTGTCAGAGGGTCAGTGGGTGGGTGTGCTGAGGGAGCGCCGCACTGTCAGAGGGTCAGTGCTGAGGGAGTGCCGCACTGTCAGAGGGTCAGTACTGAGGGAGTGCCGCACTGTCAGAGGGTCAGTGCTGAGGAGTGCCGCACTGTCAGAGGGTCATGTGAGGGAGCGCCGCACTGTCAGAGGGTCAGTGCTGAGGGAGTGCCGCACTGTCAGAGGGTCAGTGCTGAGGGAGTGCCGCACTCTCAGAGGATCAGTACTGTGGGAGTGCCGTACTGTCAGAGGGTCAGCGCTGAGGGAGCGCCGCTCTGTCAGAGGGTCAGTGCTGAGGGAGTGCCGCACTGTCAGATGGTCAGTACTGAGGGACTGCCGCACTGTCAGAGGGTCAGTACTGAGGCATTGCCGCACTGTCTGAGGGTCAGTGCTGAGGGAGCGCCGCACCGTCAGAGAGTCAGTGCTGAGGGAGTGCCGAACTCACAGAGGGTCAGTGCTGACGGAGTGCTGCACTGTCAGAGGGTCAGTGCTGAGGGAGTGCCGCACTGTCAGAGGGTCAGCGCCAGGGAAGTGCCGCATGATTCTGGGGGCAGAAGGATTTAGTTCCATTATGAAATTAACCAGGTAAATGATAAATTTAATCTAATAGTGAGAAAATGAAAGCTAAGGCAGTGAGGGGTTGAAAGGGGGATCCAGACCAGCCCATTGCTGATTGCTGTGTGGATTTCCCCAATCCTCGGACATAAATATGTTCGACACAAAGGGAAAGTGTTATTCACGGGGGGACGAGGTCACAGTGGAGGGAATGGGACACAGGGGATGGGAGGGGGTGTGACAGGGGATGGGAGGGGGTGTGACAGGGGATGGGAGGAGGTGTGGGAGGAGGTGTGACAGGGGATGGGAGGAGGTGTGACAGGTGGGGACAGGGATGGTGTGACAGGGGATGGAGGGGTGGACTGGGGATGGGAGGGGGTGTGACAGGGATTGGGAGGGGGTGTGACAGGGGATGGGAGGAGGGGTGTGACGGATGGGAGGGGGTGAGGGATGGGAGGGGGTGGGATGGGAAGGGGGGGGGAAGGGGGGTCACTGGGGGGGGGGGATGGGAAGGGGGGTCACTGGGGATGGGAGGGGGTGTTCACTGGGGATGGGAGGGGGTCACTGGGGATGGAGGGGGTGTCACTGGGGATGGGAGGGGGTGTCACTGGGGATGGGAGGGGTGGGGGATGGGAGGGGGTCACTGGGGATGGAGGGGGTGTCACTGGGGGGGGGTGTCACTGGGGATGGGGGGGTGTCACTGGGGGGGGGGGTGTCACTGGGGATGGGGGGGTTCAGGGGATGGGAGGGGGTGTCACTGGGGATGGGAGGGGGTGGGGGATGGGAGGGGGTGTCACTGGGGATGGGAGGGGTCACTGGGGATGGGAGGGGGGTCACTGGGGATGGAGGGGGGTGTCACTGGGGATGGGAGGGGTGTCACTGGGGATGGAGGGGTGTCACTGGGGATGGGGGAATGGGAGGGGTGTCACTGGGGATGGGAGGGGGGGTTCACTGGGGATGGGGGGGTGTCACTGGGGATGGGAGGGATGGTGTCACTGGGGATGGGAGGGGGTGTCAGGGGATGGGAGAACTGGGGATGGGAGGGGGGGGATGGGAGGGGGGTGATGGGGGATGGGAGGGGGTGACTGGGGATGGGGGGGTGTCACTGGGGATGGGAGGGGGTGTCACTGGGGATGGGAGGGGGTGTCACAGGGGATGGGAGGGGGGTCACTGGGGATGGGAGGGGGGTCACTGGGAATGGGAGGGGGTGTCACTGGGGATGGGGACTGGGGATGGGAGGGGGTGTCACTGGGGATGGGGGGGTGTCACTGGGGATGGGAGGGGGGTCACTGGGATGGGAGGGGTGTCACTGGGGATGGGAGGGGGGGTCACAGGGGATGGGGGGGGTGTCATGGGAAAGGGAAGGGGGGGTCACA
This sequence comes from Sphyrna mokarran, assembly GCA_024679065.1. Taxonomy (NCBI): domain Eukaryota; kingdom Metazoa; phylum Chordata; class Chondrichthyes; order Carcharhiniformes; family Carcharhinidae; genus Sphyrna; species Sphyrna mokarran. The sequence goes on along the minus strand of JAGIQG010000036.1, from coordinate 430,713 downwards.
GGGGATGAGGGTGATCACAGAGGAGTGGGTTGTGGGGGTTGTGGGGAGTGATGGTTACACAGAGGAAGGGAGTGACAGGAGAGAAAGCTAGTTATAGAGGAAGGGAGTTAACTCCAGGTGTAAGGAGTTGTACCGGATCCTTCTCGTAGTCCCATGTCTTGCCTATTGAGTTGAGGGCTTGAGAATTCCCTGAAGTCACGGTTTGGTTATTTAAATGCCGAGTCAGAGAATTGGGTAGTTCTCGATGTTAACATGCCTGTCACAATCCCACAGCATCATAATGTAGGCAGATTGTATCAATCACTCATTTCATATCCTATTAACCAGTGATTTCTAAGGCAATGCAGAAACACACTGATATCTCACTGATAGCAGCTGCTTAGAATCCCAATTCTGCAACAATAGAACGGCTTTGAACAAAATCTCAAGTGAGGAGTTTATCTGCAGCAATTAACAAGACTTCACCCATTTACAATAACTCCTGATAACTCTGATATTCACTTAGCTTCCGTTAATTTTCGCTTGTACGTGGGTTTCACTGCCTGGACACAACAGCCATTGCCCATCTCTAATTGCCCCCTCAGAAGGTGGTGGTAAACTGCCTTCCTGAACCCGCTATCTCACTCAGCCAGAGGGCAGTTTCGTGTCAACCACAAGGTCAGGAGTCACATATAAACAAGACCAGGTAAGATAGCAGATTACTCTCTCCAGAGGATATTAGTGAATCAGATGGGTTTTTCTGACAGTCGACAATGATTGCATGGTTACCATTACTGTAGATTGAGAGAGGGGAACCCACGAGAGCTTAGAGTTCTCGTGCATCAGTCTCTGAAAGTAAGCGTGCAGGTACAGCAAGCAGTAAAGAAGGCCAATGGTACATGTGAGAGGATTTGAGTACAGGAACAGGGATGTCTTGATAAGTTTGTTCAGGGCATTGGTGAGGCCACACCTGGAGTATTGTGTGCAATTTTGCCGAGGCAAACAAGGTTCACTTGGATGGGAATCAGAGACTAGGGAAGATCAGCAATTCCAATGTGTGTTGTTTCGAATGTGAGTTAAAGTTTTAAAGTGTATTAGTGTCACAAGTAGGCTCCCATTAACACTGTAATGAAGTTACTGTGAAAATCCCCTAGTCTCCACACTCCGGTGCCTATTCGGGTACAATGAATTTAACATGGTCAATCCACCCTAATCTTTTGCATTGTGGAAGGTCTGCAGACCAGAACACCTCATTCACTTGAAGAAGGCTACAAAAGCCGAAAGCTAGCAAGTTTACTATCAAATAAATCGGCTGGATTTAAAATTGGTGTTGTCAGACCTCTTACTGCCTTTACCCCAGTCCAACGCCAGCATCTCTACTTCAGGAATTCCATCATGGGTTTAACCTGTTGTGTTCCCTAATCCTAAATCAGACCCTAACCCCAACCCTAAATGAGACCTTAACCCTAAACCAAAACCTAACCCTAACCCTAACTGTAACCCCCTAACCCTAACCCTCTAACCCGAACGCTAACCCCAAGCCCCTAACCCTAACCAGAACACTAAACCAGACCTTAACCCTAACCCTAATCCTAAACCAAACTCTAACCATAACCCTAACACAGTGATAGCCTTTTTCCTAGGATGGAGAAAGCTAGCACGAGGGGACACAGCTTTAAATTAAGGGGTGATAGTTATAGGACGGATATCAGAGGTAGGTTCTTTACCCAAAGGGTGGTTCGGGAGTGGAATGCCCTGCCTGCAGCAGTTGTAGATGCGCCAAGTTTGGTGGCGTTTAAGAGGTTAGTTGATAAGTATATGGAAGAGAAGGGAATGGTTTAGTTTGGAGGGGCATTGCTTTTTATATTGGTCGGCGCAACATCAAAGGCCGAAGGGCCTGTTCTGTGCTGTAATGTTCTATGTTCTATGTTCTAAACCCAAACCCTAACCCAGATCCTAACCCTAAAACTAATCTTAATCCTAATCTGAACACACACCCTAGCATCAACCCAAACCATAACCTAACTCACGTTCAGACCCTAACCCTAACTCCTAACCCCTAACCCTAGCCCCTAACCTTAACACTAAACCCTAACCCCTGGCTCCTAATGCAGACTCTAACCCTAATCCTTACGGTTCCCTGGACAAGCATTGAATCCCAGTTCAAGTCAAACTCCCAGAGGCACGGTCACACCAATAGAGGACATTCAGAATATGGGGTGACTGTGCCAAAGGTCACAGGGGAAGGGTCAGCAAGCTAAAGGTGTCCTCAGACCCCTGAGGGAACCCTGGGAGTAGCTGAGGATGGAAGGTTACCCCATGGAATCCACAGCGCAGGAAGAAAGGAATATTCCCTAATCCCAATCTCTGTTACATCAGCTCATGGAGAAAGGAGATTACTTTTCACAATAGGCTGAAAAAAAGGGAGAGTTGGAGGGAGTTTTCCCTTCCCCATGGTCACTGTTTCTCCCAGTGCCTCTGATCTTGCAGCACTTCTCCCTTTCTCGTGTCCTCTGCACTCAGAGGCTTTGCTAGCGAGCCTGAATTTATTATTCTGCTCAACACCGTCATTGACTCAGTTAATCTTCAATCTTTCATCTCTAATCCGGGTACAAAGGCACCATTATCACCCAGTCATTCAGCAAACCTCAAATAAATCTATTTAAAAATATCGTTTAATTCCTACCTTTCGAGGTATGCTTTGTGATTTATTCATTCTGAGACTGCATTCATCTTATTCAGTCTGCAGTGGGAAGGAACTTGGCAGGATTAATCCTGTTCCACATTCCCGGTCACAACAGCGGAACGCACCAGTCCCTCACCAGCCTGCTGATATTTAAATAGGGGATGGGGGTGGGGAGAGGGGGGGGGAGGCGGGGTGGGGGGTGCAGGGTGGGGGGGGGGTGCAGGGTGGAGGGCAGGGTGGAGTGGGGGTGCACGGTGGAGTGGGGGTGCAGGGTGGTGGAGGGTGGAGTGGGGGTGCAGGGTGGAGTGGAGCAGGGTGGAGTTGGGGTGCAGGGTGGAGTGGGGGTGCACTGTGGAGTGGGGGTGCAAGGTGGAGTGGGGGTGCAGGGTGGAGTGGGGGTGCAGGGTGGAGTGGGGGTGCAGGGTGGAGTGGGGTGGCAGGGTGGAGTTGGGGTGCAGGGTGGAGTGGGGTGCAGGGTGGAGTGGGGTGTGGGGGTGCAGGGTGAAGTGGGGGTGCAGGGTGGAGTGGGGGTGCAAGGTGGAGTGGGGGTGCAGGGTGGAGTGGGGGTGCAGGTGAGTGGGGTGCAGGGTGGAGTGGGGGTGCAGGGTGAAATGGGGGTGCAGGGTGGAATGGGGGTGCAGGGTGAGTTGGGGTGCAGGGTGGAGTGGGGGTGCAGGGTGAAATGGGGGTGCAGGGTGGGGGTGCAGGGTGAATGGGGGTGCAGGGTGGAATGTGCCAGGGTGGAATGGGGGTGCAGGGTGGAGTGGGGGTGCAGGGTGAAGTGGGGGTGCAGGGTGGAATGGGGGTGCAGGGTGAAGTGGGGTGCAGGGTGAGGGGGTGGCAGGGTGAGTGGGGGTTGAGTGGTGCAAGGGTGAAGTGGGGGTGCAGGGTGAAGTGGGGGTGCAGGGTGAAGTGGGAGTGCAGGGTGCAGGGTGGAGTGGGGGTGCAGGGTGGAATGGGGGTGCAGGAGTGGAGGGGGGGTGCAGGGTGGAGTGGGTGCAGGTGAAGTGGGGTGCAGGTGGAGGGTGGGGGGTGCAGGGTGGAGTGGGGGTGCAGGGTGGAGTGGGGGTGCAGGGTGGAATGGGGGTGCAGGGTGTGGGGTTGCAGGGTGAAGTGGGGGTGCAGGGTGAAGTGGGGTTGCAGGGTGGAGTGGGAGTGCGGGGTGAGGAGGCAGGGAAAGGGGAGAAGGGGCAAGATGGAAGGAGGCAGGATGGGGGCAGGGAAAAGAGTGCAGGGTAGGGGAAGGAAGAAGCGGGAAGCGGGAAGCATGGGCTAGGCAGAGGATAGGTGGGAGGTAGTGGGAAAATGTGCCAGTGACAAGGAAGGGGAAGGGGAGAGGGTGCAGGGAGAAGAGGGAGACTACAAGCGAGAGTTTAGGGAGAGGGAGATGTATAGGATGAGGCGGCAGGGTGGAACAGTGGTTAGCACTACTGCCTCACAGCACCAAGGATCGGGTTCGATTCCCAGCTTGGGTCACTGTCTGTGAGAACATTCTCTCCATGTCTGCATGGGTTTCTGCTTTCCGCTCCGTTTTCCTCCCACATTTGAAAGACATCGACCCAAACTGGTGCTGGAATGTGGCGACTAGAGGATTTTCACAGTAACTTCGTTGCAGTGTTAATGCCAGCCTACTAATAAATAAACTTTAGAAAAAAATATTGATGTTGCGGGAGCTGGCGGGGGTGAAGGACATGGTATGCAACTGCTCCTGCTCTTTCTGGACCATCAAAATTCTGCAAATTTATCTTAACCCATCAGAAGCTCCCATCTCTCTCTCTCACTGCCGAGGAACTGACCAAGGATCCATCCAGTTGCACATTCCAAACCTATAACCTCTACCAGCCAGAGGGATAAAGACACTCGGACAGGAGTGTTGGACTTCTGAGTAAACGAGGCACATGAAGACTCCAGAAATTATTGTCTAATATTTCATTAAAATAGTTTCATAACACAAAATTCATAAAGCAAAATAAGGGCTAGCATAAACTTTACTGAAAACATTCTGTTTCCCTATTTCTGATAAATCCAATTAGAAAGATTACTAATTGCTAATGTTTTTAAGGAAGGAAATCTGCCGTCCTTACTTGGTCTGGTCTACATGTGACTCCAGAGCCACAGCAATGTGACTGACCCTCAATTGCCTTCCAAGGGCAGCGAGGTACTGGCCAGCCAGCAACACCCATGTCCCATGAATGGATAAAAAAGAGGTTAAATTTAGAATTTTTTTGTGTTGAATCAAGATGAGCATGCATTCCCTGGGTTTCTGTAGCAGTTACCATTGTGGTGTATAAGCCAAACCAGTATATTTGGCAGCAATTTTACCTGGCCCCAAAACTCATTATTTTGAATATACTCTATGTACAAATTGGTACGTCCCACCCCCCCTTTCCCTCCCACTCTCCCTTCCCAATCCCTTAGGATGGACGGTAGCATGGTGGTTAGCACTGCTGCTTCACTGCTCCAGGGACCCGGGTTCGATTCTTGGCTTGGATCACCCTCTGTGTGAAGTTTGCACATTCTCCTCATGTCTGCATGGGTTTCCTCTGGGTGCTTCAGTTTCCTCCCACAGTCCAAAGATGTGTGGGTAAGGTTGTTTGGCCATGCTAAAAATTGCCCCTTAGAGTCATGAGATGTGTAGGTTAGAGGAATTAGCGGTAAATATGTAGAGATATGGAGTAGGGCCTCGGTGGGGTTGTGGTCGGTACAGACTCGATGGGCCGAATGGCTTCCTTCTGCACAGTAAGGTTTTTGGATTTCTATGACAACAGAGGTGTAGAAACATTACCACCTGCAAGTTCTTCTTATGACATTTTTTGGAAAGAAGAGGAAGGAATTGGATAAGAATCATTCCGAATTACAACTGCCCAGTGCTGCTAAAACATTGAAGATTCTTCTTCATTTCCATCTGGGCTCTGTTGTGTTAATGTAATGATGTAATACCTTCAGCTTATTTACTACACACAACACAAGCCACTAATCACTCAGAAGGGATTTGGTAAAAATGTTGTGAGCATTATTAAGACTAGGCACGAGAACAGCTATACATAGGCACTTGGGCTGTGTGTTTGTGCACTGCTCAAAGCAAAAGTGAAACTATGACTGGGTCACTATTTCCCTTCTGCTAATATTATGCTCTTCCTGATGGCATATGTGTGTATGATAGCTTGAAGGGCAGCAGGGTAACACATGAGTGGCACAGTGGTTAGCACTGCTGCCTCACAGCTCTAGGGTCTTGGGTTCAATTCCCGACTTGGGTCACTGTCTGTGTGGAGTTTGTACATTCTCCCCATGCCTGCATGGGTTTCCTCCGGGTTCTCCGGTTTCCTCCCACAGTCTGAAAGATGTGCTGGTTAGGATGCATTGCCCATGCTAAAATTTCCCTCAGTGTAACCCGAACACGGGCTGGAGTGTGACGGCGGGGGGGATTTTCACAGTAACTTCATTGCAATGTTAATGTAAGCCTATCTGTGATACTAATAAAATTAAATAACTAATGGACAAAAGGCACAATGCAATTTTCAAAACACACAACACACCCCATGTTACTTGCAGCTTGATTTGGAAATTTATCTGCAATTTCTTCACTGTTACTGGGTAAAAATCCTGGAGCTCCCTCCTGAACAGCACTGCAGTACAGGCCCTTCGGCCCTCGATGTTGCACCGACCAGTGGAACCAATCTAATGACCCTCGAACCTAAACTATTCCAATGTTCTATGTTCTATGATGGAGCTCCCCCTTACAGACTGCAGCAGGTTCAGGAAGGCAGCTCACACCATCTTCCCGAGGGGTAATTAGGGATGGGCAATATATACTGCCAGTGACACCTACATCCCGTGAACAAATAGAAATAAGGCCCTTGGCCATCTCGATATTTCTGAGGAAACTGTTGGTGATGTTTTAGCTGATTGAGTGTTTGATTCACAAGCCCTTGTCTGAGCACACACAGAACCTGGAAACACTCAGTCTTATTTTATCCTTTGATGTCTGTGATATTAACACCCCTGGACTCTTCGTGCTGCTGATCCTTTCAGACTTATTTCCTGCTGCACAGAGACACAATGTAGAGATGCCGGCGTTGTAAACTCAGTAACAGTCCAGAACACTGCATTTGCCTGATGAAGACGAAAGTCGAAAGCTTTGATTTGCTATCAAATAAATCGGTTGGATTTAAAATTGGTGATGCCAGACTGCTGCACAGTGACGCAGACAGAGACACAAAGGGAAGTGTTTGATAAGGACTGATTGACCTCTTTAATCCCACCCTTCCAGCTCACAGCTGTAAAACTACCAGAGTGTGGAACATGAGGAACAGCCCTGCTGCTGCAATGCTGCTTATTAAAATAGACAGGTTATTAATGCAGGAAAATTCTTCCTCCCTACCTGCACTGAAGTTAACTCACACTGCTTCTGTATGGTATAGAGTTCTGCTTTGCTCTGCGATTCTCCCCACTCTGTACGAGCTTCAGTCTGATGTGGGTAAACACAGGGCTGGACATTCCTTCATTTCTAACCTCCCGCATCAAACATCCACATCCCATCCTCCTGAGTGAGATTCCCAGGACAGTGACTTCACAGCTGGAATTTTGGCTGAATTTTCCATGGAGATTTTTTTTATTCATGGGGACATGAGGCAGCACGGTGGCACAGTGGTTAGCACTGCTGCTTCACAGCACCACGGACCATGGTTTGATTCCCAGCTTCAGTCGCTGTCTGTGTGGAGTTTGCACGTTCTCTCCATATCTGTGTGGGTTTCCTCCGGGTGCTCCAGTTTCCTCCCACAGTATAACGATGTGCAGGTTAGGTTGATTGGCCATGATAAGTTGTCCCTTAGTGTCAGGAAGACTAGCTAGGGCCAATACAAGGAGTTATGGGGATAGGGTGGGACTGTGATCAGTACAGACTCAGTGGGCCAAAAGGCCTCCTTCTGCACTCTGTGATTCTAGGGGCTTATTGATGGGTGTCGCTGGCTGGGCCACCATTTATTGCCCATCCCTAAATTGCCTGAGGGCAGTTGAGAGTTAACCACATTGCTGTGGCTCTGGAGTCACATGTAGGCCAGACTGGGTAAGGACGGCAGATTTCCTTCCCTAAGGGACGTTACTGAACCAGGTGGGTTTTTCCAATAATCGGTAATGGTTTCATAGTTGTCAGTAGATTCTAATTCCAGATATTTTTCATTGAATTCAAATTCCAGCAGCTGCTGTGGTGGGATTCGAACCTGGATCCCTGGAATATTAACTGAGTTTCTGGATTATTGGTCTTGCGATAATACCACTAGGCCATTGCCTCCCCTAAGTTCGAATGGAGCAGCCCGTGGTACTCTCTGAGAGAGCGAATCAATCTGATCTCACATTGCTCTTCCCCTGTGACCCTGCAAATGTTCCTCTTTGACTATTGATTCCATTCCCATTGAAAATGAATATTGAATCTGCTTTCAGATGCAGTGCATTTGATTCTTAGTAGTCTTGATGAACAGAGGGATCTTGGTGTGTATGTGCGTAGATCCCTGAAAGTAGGCAGTCAAGTCGAGAAGGTTGTTAAGAAGGCATATGGAGTCTTAGCTTTTATTGGTAGGGGGATTGAATTTCGGAGCCGCAACGTCATGTTGCAACTGTACAAAACTCTAGTGCGGCCGCACTTGGAGTATTGTGTGCAGTTCTGGTCCCCACATTATAAGAAAGATGTGGAGGCATTGGAGAGGGTACAGAGGAGGTTTACCAGGATGTTGCCTGGTATGGAGGGCAGGTCTTATGAAGAGAGGCTGAGGGATTTGAGGTTGTTTTCGTTAGAAAGGAGGCGGCTAAGAGGGGACCTTATTGAAACATATAAGATGATTAGAGGTTTAGATAGGGTGGACAGTGATAGCCTTTTTCCTAGGATGGAGAAAGCTAGCACGAGGGGACACAGCTTTAAATTAAGGGGTGATAGTTATAGGACGGATATCAGAGGTAGGTTCTTTACCCAAAGGGTGGTTCGGGAGTGGAATGCCCTGCCTGCAGCAGTTGTAGATGCGCCAAGTTTGGTGGCGTTTAAGAGGTTAGTTGATAAGTATATGGAAGAGAAGGGAATGGTTTAGTTTGGAGGGGCATTGCTTTTTATATTGGTCGGCGCAACATCGAAGGCCGAAGGGCCTGTTCTGTGCTGTAATGTTCTATGTTCTATGTTCTATTACAGCCCACTCTCCATTTCTGTTTCTCAGGGAAAAGTAGCTGAGGGGTTGCCATTAACAATGTTTCCCCACTTCTGTAAGGCAACTAAGAGGCCATTTTGTATAAAACTTGTGGGTCCTAACCTGTCACACAGGAGTCTGCCTTCTAGCTGCAGGCAGAGCTATTATGAAAAGCATTAATATTCAATGAGTCCCTAGTCAGTTTGTCATATTTTGCAGAATTATAGAATCTCTACAGTGCAGGGGCTGGCCATTCAGCCCATCAGGTCTGCACTAACTCTCTGACAGAGTACCTTACCCAGGCCTTTCCCATGCCCTATCCCTATAACTGCACACATTTACCATAGCCAATCCATCTAACGTACACATCTTGTGACACTAAGAGGCAATTTATCAGCTAAACTTCACATCTTTGGAGTGTGGAAGGACACCGGAGACATGGGAAGACAGAAGAATGTGCAGACTCCACACAGACAGTTATCCGAGGCAAGAATTGAACCCGGGTCCCTAGTGCAGTGAGCCAGGATTGCTCACCATTCCTGTGTGACTGGACAGAGAGGACACGGTGAACAAACCCAATCCTGTTTGTAACCGACACACGGACATAGATTCTGTTTCTATCAGGAGGGATTTTGAGATTGAGATTTCAGCTGACAATCAGCTCTGTAGCTCAGGCTCCTGAGAGACATATTTCTGCTAACAGCACGTGGGGACAGGAGGTGGGAGCTGCCTGAACCTGTGTCTCTCAGTATTACACAGGCCAATCCACTCAGCCGCTGGACCACTGCGAGAGAAAGAAGCAGCTGGAAATTGAAACAATTCTACAACGAGCAGCCAATTCCCAGAATGAGTTCAGGGCTTTCCCATCGCCCAGAGGGATTTACTGATTCTACTGATGGTTCTGCTAAACACTAACGCTAACAGCTTGTTCCTGCAACAGGATTGGTCGGTGCTGATTCCCAAGGCAACATCACCTGCAGACAAGCTGGGGTCAGAGGCTGATATCGAGATAGGTTTCCAATGGGGAATGAGGGAAACCTCCCCCCGGGTTTGGGGCTGTTTAGTCCAGCTGATCCCTCACACACACATTTCAGAATCCCCATTCCCTCCACAAACCGTTGCATCTTATCCAATCTCTGTCCTACCCACCACACAGGGTTAATTCCCATCTCCTCCTTCCCCTTTCTCTCTTTCTCAGAAACATTGAAACTAGAAGCTGAGCAAGCCATTCAGCCCTTCGGGCATGCTCTGCTATTCATTCTGATCATGAATAATCATCAAACTCAATAGCCTGATCCTCCTTTTCCCTCAACATCCTACAATCCCTTTTGAACCAAGAGCTACATCTAACTGCTTCGTGAAAACTGCGGTGACTTCAGCCAGGCTAATGAGTTTGGCTTGCTAGAGTTTGAACTATTTGATGAGTCCTAACTCAAGGTTAAACAGGGAGCCGCACACTCCCTGTTTAAAGCAGGTGTGTCAGACTCCCTGGCTGCATTCAGCGGGAAGTGACAGGAGAGCTGGCTGTGGACAGATACATGTTGGAAATAAAGTAACTTCGTGATGGGACTTTCACCTCCATGGAGTTATTACGAAAACATACACTGTTCTGTTCTCAACTATTGGTTGTGGATTCCACAGATTCACCACTCTCTGGGCGAATACATTTTTTTTAGAGCAACACAGCACAGGAAACAGGCCTTCGGCCCAACGAGCCCGCGCCGCCGTCATAACTATATAGTAGCAATTCCATTATCCTATTATAGATTTAGGTTATTCCTAATATGGAAGACTCTCACTATAGGGACAATTTGTTATCCAATCAGCCTAAGGCGAATTTTTGGGTTGTGGGAGGAAACCGGAGCGCCCGGAGAAAACCCACGCAACCACGGGGAGAACACGCAAACTCCCGCAGACACAGGCCCAATTCCAAGTGTCTGCACAGCAACAGCGATAGTCTCTGAGCTGTCATGGTGCCCTTCAGATGGTCCAGATAAAGCACTCATTTACGACATGAAGTACCAGGCAAACCCATGAATCAACATCCAAGAGCTGTCCTCGCACCACCTGCCGAATGCATGCTCAATGTTGGTCAAGTATGGGCCGAATTACCTGTGGAAAAAAAGCCGTAGTTAAACAGTCCTACTATATCCCTCTATCTGCATACCACTCATGTGGCTGTCCAAGAGACCCTTAAACAACCCTAGCGTGCCTGCTCCCACCACCTTACTCGGCAGTGCATTCCACACCCCATTACCCTTTGTGTGAAAAACTGCCCTCTAATATTCGTCCTATACATAGCCCCCCTCACCCTAAGGCCATGACCCCTCGTCCTATCCATTTCTGAAGGTGGAAAAAGTTTACCTCCATTTACTCTATCTATACCCCTTATAATCTTATACACCTCTATGAGATCCCCTCTAAGCCGAAATTTCCTTTCATCTCAGTTCTAAAACGTTTGCCATTATCCTTAGACCGTGACCATTGTGGGAGAGCCCAGAACCAATCAGGAACATCTTTTCTGCATCTACCCCATCTAGTCTTGTTAGAATTTTATAAATTTCTGTGAGATCCCACCCCCCCTACACCCCCCCACTCCCCCCCCCCCCCACTCCCCCCCCCCCCCCCCCCAACTCCCCCATTGTTCGAAACTCCTGAAAATATACAAACCGACTCAATCTCTATCATACATCAATCCTTCCATCCCAGGAATCAGCCTGGTAAACCTTCGCTCTATAGAAAGAGCATCCATCCTCAGATAAGGACACCAAAATTAAACATAATACTCCAGATGCGGCCTCACTAAGGCCCTGTATAGACATCCCTGCTCCTGTACTCCAATCCTCTCACCATGACGATCATCTCCTTTACCGCCTGCTGCACCTGCAGGCTTACCTTCAATGACAGGTATACAAGGACACCCAGGTCTCATTGCATATTACCCTCTTTAGCCATTCAAACAATAATCTGTCTCCCTATTATTGCTACCAAAGTGGATGACCTCACATTTATCCCCAATATACTGCACCTGCCATTCAGTTTGCCCACACACTTAGCCTGTCCATATCATTCTGAAGAACCTCTGCACCCTCAGCACAACTCACCCCCCCACCCAACTTGGTAATTTCTGCAAATTTGGAGACATTACATTTGTGTGAAAGCCCCATGAGGTCCATGGGGAATCAATGAGTGATCTCCCTGTGGGACTCATTATGTCTGAGTTCCCTTGGTAACAGGCAGTGGCCTGGCCAGTTGGAGACCATTGCCTGAACCTTTTATTAAGCAGGCCCAGGACTGGGCCTGCTGGATATTAATCCCAGCCAGAGACTAGCGTGTCCACACCATGGTAATGGTTTCACTTTGCATTCTGTAATCAACTATGTTCCTTTCCTGTGGGGCTCCCTGAATTATTGCAATTTAATTTCCTGATCCAAATCATTAAAATATATCCTGAACAGTTGGGGTCCCAGCACTAATTGCTGTGATACCCCACTAATCACTGGCTGCCATTCCAAATCTTTGTTACTTGTCTGGAAAACCAGATTTCTATCCAGATCAACACATTACCCCCATGTTAATGGAAGTTTACATTCTTATGTGGGACTTGGTCGAACGCCTTCTGAAAGTTAAAATAAACCAAATTCTCTGGCTCCCCATCATAAACGCTATTCATTACAAACTCAAAGAATTTTGTCAAGCATAATTTCCCTTTTGTAAATTCACGCTGACTTTGTCCAATCCTTTCCAAGCGCTCTGCTATAAAACCTTTGATAATGGATCCTAAAATTTTCCCTACCAACTGTTCACAATATGTATTAATGATTTAGAAATTAAATTGCAATGACTCAGGGAGCCCCATTGAAAAAGAACATAGTTTATTACGAATGCAAAATAAAACACTATCACAGTGTAGACAAACTCGTTTCTGTCTGGGACTATTGTCCAGCAGGCCCAGTCCTGGGCCTGCTTTATAAAAGGCACAGGGTAATGAGTATCAGCTGGGCAGGCCACTGCCGGCTAACGGGGGAGCTCAGATAGAGTGAGCCCCACAGGGAAGTCCATCAGTTAGGCTGACTGGTCCATAACACCCTGTTTTCTCTCAACCTCTCTCTATCTTCTCCTGCTATCCCGATATTTAAAGAATGGGTTTTCTATCATTTCCTAGCTCAGTTGAGCAGCAGTTAAGGGCAGGTTTACTGTCAGGAACTGTAAGGGAGAACGTGAATCATTCAGGACTTGCTCGAGGGGGTTGCCAAATTTGATTTGTAGATTGTACAGCCTGGAACACTCGCCCTGTTTATCATTAAAAATCATCATTTTTGTGAGTGCAATTCACTTGGTCTGCACACATTTAGCTAAGACACAACCTCCAGCACAGTCAGAGAGCAATCCCAGGCTTTTCACAGCTTCAGGGAACTCTGGTCACCCAGAGGGGTAACATAGCATCAGAAATATCTCTCTGTTTTCACTTCCTTCTCTGTCCCTGTTGAAGACATTCCCTTGTTCCAGCTCTCTTGATCATGTCAAGGGTGGCATGGTGGGTTAGCATTGCTGCCTCGCAGTGCCAGGGACCTGGGCTCGATTCTGGCCTCAGGTCACTGTTTGAGTGGTTCTCTGTGTCTGCGTGGGTTTTCTCCCACAGTCTGAAAGAAGTGCTGGTTAGGATGGATTAACTGTGCTAAATTCTCCCTCAGTGTAACCCAACAGGTGCCAGAGTGTGTGGGGATTTTCACAGTAACTTCATTGCAGTGTTAATGTAAGCTTTACTTGTGACACCGATAAAACAAAATTTGAAAAACTCTGTAAGACTGGAAACTGTATAGAGTGATGGAATCCCTGATTCCTTCTCCCTCATCATTTTACTCATTACTTATTAACATTAAGAGTAAAATCTGTAGATTGTCAGTAACTCATCACGGCACCTTCAGAGAGAGATGTCTCAGGAAGAAGTGGAGAAAGTCAGGATCAGGAAAACTTATAAATTATTTTGAGGGAATGTTCCTGAGGTGAGATCAAACCCCTGTCAGGTGTGAACAGTCATGATGTAGAGATGCTGGCGTTGGACTGGGGTAAACTCAGTAAAGTTTGACAACACCGATTTTAAATCCAACCGATTTATTTGATAGTAAATCTGCGAGCTTCTGGCCTTTGTGGCCTTCGTCAGGTGAACACCTCATTCACCTAACGAAGGCCACAAACGCCGAAAGCTCGCAGATTTACTATCAAATAAATCATTTAGATTTAAAATCATTGTTGTCAAACTTTATGGTGTGAATAGTTGCAGAAAGTTGGATTATGATCTACAAAAAGGGAAAAGACTAACAGTTAGACCATAATCACAAATGGTTAAAATTTAGGTTCTTAATTAAAATAAAGTTCCAAACTTGCAGTTTGATAACTTTGTTAGTGACTGAATCTAGTCTGAAGAGAAGTCAATAAGGCTTAATTAGATGTGGTAGATTATAAATTGTAATCAATGTGAATTCATCAAAGAGCCGCAGCCTGATCTCTGTGGGCTGATACACTGATTAGAAAGGCGAAAATATCAAAATTAAAATCAGGATCTTTGTAATGCAGAGAATGTTTTGCAACCACAGAGTCTCGGAAGGTAGCAGACAGGTGTGAGGCAGAGAAAAGGAATTCACACCAGTTCCTGTTGGATGAAGGAAGATTGATGGACATCTCATTTGCATGAATTACTTAGACACTGCAGAGAAATGCCTCAGGACTCCACATTCTCAACATCATCCAAAGGACTTGCTGAACAGTTACAGAGCACAGGGTGGAGATTTGTTCTTTCAGTCTCCAAACGAACAAACTCCTGGGACTCCTCCTCTTAATCACACACACTCTTCCTTTTCAGATAACAATCCAATTTATTATTGGATGAATTTATTATTGGGGATGTAGGCATTGCTGGCTGGGCCAGTATTTATTGCACGTCCTGAGTTGCCCCTCGTGAATGTGGTGGTGAGCTGCCTCCTTGAATCGCTGCAGTCCCGGTGCTGTGGGAAGACCATCAAAATATGGCCTGGAGCTTGGTGTTTAGAGAAAAAGGTCAAAATAGTTCCTACTGAGGGAGTGCCGCACTGTCACAGGGTCAGTGCCGAGGGAGTGCCGCACTGTCAGAGGGTCAGTGCCGAGGGAGCGCCGCACTGTCAGAGGGTCAGTGCCGAGGGAGCGCCGCACTGTCAGAGGGTCAGTGCTGAGGGAGCGCCGCACTGTCACAGGGTCAGTGCCGAGGGAGTGCCGCACTGTCAGAGGGTCAGTGCTGAGGGGGTGCCGCACTGTCAGAGGGTCAGTGCCGAGGGGGTGCCGCACTGTCAGAGGGTCAGCGCCGAGGGAGTGCCGCACTGTCAGAGGGTCAGCGCTGAGGGAGTGCCGCACTGTCAGAGGGTCAGTGCTGAGGGGGTGCCGCACTGTCAGAGGGTCAGTGCCGAGGGGGTGCCGCACTGTCAGAGGGTCAGTGCCGAGGGAGTGCCGCACTGTCAGAAGGTCAGCGCTGAGGGAGTGCCGCACTGTCAGAGGGTCAGTGCTGAGGGAGAGCTGCAGTCAGTCAGTAAGCAATGCGATGCATCTTTTTGATGAGATGGTGTTTGGCTATTCAGTGGTTTTGGGGTTATTTGAGGAGCCGGTAATTCTCTCAATGCCTGAAACAAATCGACTTCCTCATCCAACCTCAGCCAAAACATATTTGCTACCATTCAGATCAATTCTCTTTTCAAACTGATTGCTGAATTTATAGTAACTACATTCCAAAGGGAAGTGTGGATGGACCTACACTGCAGGGACTGCAGCAGGTCCAAGAAGGTGCCTCACCCAACACCTCCTCAACGGGCAACTAGGGATGGGCAGTAAAACGTTAGCCTGACCAGCAACTGTGAACGAATTTGTAAAAACATCCATCAGCAAAGTGGTATTTGAACGAAGGACGGTGTGATTGTGTGTGTAGCTTTTCTATTCCCTAATAATTGGACAAACTTTGATGCAAAAGATGTGTTTCCTCAGTCATTTCCAATTCCAATCAGCTCCACCAATCATTAAAGTATTTGTCATATTTATTCTCTACAACAGCAAGAAAGGCACATTAATCAGAGGTGTATTTATTGTCTATTGAATATTAGATAGATTGTTATATATGTGAGGCTATTTCATTGTTACCACCAATATTCTGTAATAGCATCGTGATCTGAAACACTTCCCCGACTCAGAGATCTGCTTCTGTCACTGGAATCTGAATAGCATATTGCTGTAACTATTCCATTTCTCCAATCATAGTCTGGGAGGCAAAGTCAGAACTTGAGGTTTTATTAATGACTACTTCTTCAAAAACAGCTCGTCCTTTGAAAAATGCTTAAACAGACTTGTTAGAGTTGGAGTACTGGCAGTGGAGAATGAGAAAGTAGCAAGAAGCACACGCCGGGGGATGATGCCAAGCTGAATGTTTGGAGAAAAGGAATTAAGTTACAATGCAGGATAAACACACGGACGTATAAGGCTGTTCCTTCACCTCCTGGCAACTGAAGGTGAAGGGCTAAGCCCCACAGCGCCCAACATCAGCAAGCTTTATGTCAAGAAGAGAAGATAAATTAAATCAGGAAATCGTGTTCAGAAGGCAGCAAGATGGGTTTAAATACCAAGTACTACAGGCAGCAGGAATCTATATCAAATCCTCGTCCCTTTTCCATTAGCTTTTAAAAACTCAACAGTCAGGAATCCTGTAGCGAGTAACTCACCTCCAAAGCCTGTCCACCATCTATAAGTACAAGTTAGGAATGGCAGAATCCTTAGGAACGTTAACATACAGAGGGATCTGGGTGTGCAGGCCCACAGTTCCTTAAAATTGGCAACACAGGTGGCCAATGTGATAAAGAAGGCAGATGGCGTGCTTCCCTTCATTGGCTGGGGCATTGAGCACAAGAGTTGGCAAATCATATTGCAGTGATATAAAACCTTGGTTAGGCTGCGTTTGGAGTATTGTGTGCAGTTCTGGTCGCTACACTGCCAGGACATGGAAACTTTGGAGACAAAGTTCACCAGGATGTTGCCTGGTCTTGAGAGTGTTGACTACAATGAGAGGTCGGATAAACTGGGATTGTTTTCACTGGAAAGATAGAGGTTGCGGGGAGACCTGATAGAAGAATATACAAACTGATGAGAGGCACAGACAGGATGGATGGTCAGAGGCTTTTTCCCAGGGTGGGAGTGTCAATTACACGGGGGCACAGGTTCAAGTTGAGGGGGGGGAAAGTTTATGGGAGATGTACAGGGGAGGTTTTTCACGCAGGGAGTGGTGGGTGCCTGGAACACACTGCCAGAGGAGGTGGTGGAAGAAGGAACATTAGCAACATTGAAGAGGCACCTGGATGGGTTCACGGATAGAATCTCCTCTCAGGCTGAAAAACATGCTGGTTAGGTGCACTGGCTATGCCAAATTCTCCCTCAGTGTACCCAAACAGGTACAGGAGTGTGGCAACTAGGGGATTTTCAAAGTAACTTCATTGCAGTGTAAGTCTTACTTGTGACTAATAAATAAATAAATAAACTTTAAAAATAAACTTCACCTGAACAATACAGTTCCAGGTTTAACGGACCTTTGAACACTCTGCTGAAATTTCACTCTTGCTCGCTGTGATTCCCGTGGGGTGGGAGGGGGATGGGACGGAGGAATCTCAGCTAGGGGGCTGGAGTCTCCGATCTGGCTCGCAGCTGGAATTCTCCCATCCCGCTGCAGTGGTTGGAGATTTGGCTGAACACCAAACTCCCCGGTGACCCTGGCTACGGCAGCAGCGAGAGGTGAACAGCTGGAGAATTCTGTTCCTGGTTTCTAGCGACCAGAAAATATTCTTCATCCCTCACTGCACTTTGTCCGCTCGATCGAAGCGTGGCACTGATAATCCTTCATCGCTTTTCTGCTCATTCCCTTAATTATGTTGTGGCCTAGGGACACTGTTTAAAATCATTTTCATTTGGAAAAAGAAAGTTAATCAGATAATTTTACAGAAGTACTGAAATGTGTAGATGAAACAAGGATCAGAGTAACAGAGAACTGGCATGCTGGGAAAAGACCGTGTTTGTGGGAGATCAATCCCTTCTTTTGTGGTCTTTCTGAATCTTGTTCAAACTCAGGCTCAAAATAATCAATATCCGGAATATGGTGCTGGAAGGTTGTCAGGCTGAAGGGAAACATAGAATCCTGACAGCACAGAAAGAGGTCATTCAGTCCCTTGACCACAATCCCACCCAGGC
The DNA here is from genome assembly GCA_024679065.1 of Sphyrna mokarran. Classification (NCBI taxonomy): domain Eukaryota; kingdom Metazoa; phylum Chordata; class Chondrichthyes; order Carcharhiniformes; family Carcharhinidae; genus Sphyrna; species Sphyrna mokarran. The sequence continues at coordinate 412,629 of JAGIQG010000036.1, read as the reverse complement.
TCTATTCCCATAACCCCATGTATTTACCCCAGCTAATCCTATGACACTAAGATGCAGTTTTAGGGCCACTGCTGTTTGTCATTTTTATAAATGATCTAGATGAGGGTGTAGAGGGTTGGATTAGTAAATTTGCTGACGATACCAAAGTGGGGGGAGTTGTAGACAGCGAGGATGGATGTTACAGTTTGCAGAGGGACATAGATAGGTTGCAGAGCTGGGCCGTGAGGTGGCAAATGGAATTCAATACGGATAAGTGTGAGGTGATTCACTTTGGTAAGAATAACAGGCATATGAAATATAGGGCTAATGGAAGGACCCTTAATAGTGTTGTCGAGCAGAGGGATCTTGGGGTACAAGTACATAGCTCTTTGAAAGTTGGCACCCAGGTTGATAAAGTTGTTAAGAAGGCGTACGGTGTGTTAGCTTTTATTGGTAGAGGGATTGAATTTAGGAGCCGTGAGGTAATGTTACAACTGTACAAAACTCTGGTGCGGCTGCACTTGGAGTATTGCATACAGTTCTGGTCGCCACGTTATAAGAAAGATGTGGAAGCATTGGAAAGGGTGCAGAGGAGGTTTACCAGGATGTTGCCTGGTATGGTGGGAAGGCCTTATGAGGAAAGGCTGAAGGACCTGAGGTTATTTTCATTAGAGAGAAGAAGGTTACGCGGTGACCTAATTGAGGCGTATAAGATGATCAAGGGATTGGATAGGGTGGATAGTGAGAGCCTTTTTCCTCGGATGGTGATGACCAACACGAGGGGACATAACTTTAAATTAAGAGGTGGTAGTTATAGGACGGATGTCAGAGGCAGGTTCTTTACACAGAGGGTGGTGAGGGCGTGGAATGCCCTGCCTGCAGCAGTTGTGGACTCGCCTACTTTGGGGGCATTCAAATGTTCGGTGGATAGGCATATGGATGATATTGGAATAGTTTAGGTTAGAGGGTCCACTGGCCGGCGCAACATCGAGAGCCGAAGGGCCTGCACTGCGCTGTAATGTTCTATGTTCAGAATGGACAATCCACCTAACCCACACATCCTGGGACTGTGGGAGGAAACCCATGCAGACATGGGGAGAATGTGCAGACTCCACATAGTCGGTAACCCAAGCCAAAAATCGAACCTGGATTCCTAGCGCTGTGAGGCAGCAGTGCCAATCACTGTGGCACCATACCGTACAGCATGCTGATATTTGACAGTGCTATGTGGGGTACAATATTGAAGGATTTTGGTGGCCAGTGTTCTGCACCACCAAAGTCACGTTACTGCTGTCAGATTCAAGTGTTCAAGGATTAGGCCAGAATTTCCCCAAACAGAATGGCAACTTTCTAATTTAATTGTCCCACTCTCCTCAGCAATAATCAAATCTTGGGATGTGGCCCTATCCTTGGGTCTTCAAAACTGCATTCTTGTTAGACTGGGTTAGATCAAACTCAGCTTCCCAATTTAAGACAATAACCCTTACCTCTTCATAAGCGACACACTGGCACAGCGGTTTAGCACTGCTAGCTCGCAGCACCAGAGACCTGGGCTCGATTCCAGTCGGGTATTTATCTGTGTGGAATCTGCACATTCTCCCCATGTCTGCATGGGTTTCCTCCAGATGCTCCAGTTTCGTGTCTCAGTTCAGACATGTGCAGGTTAGGTGAATTGGTCACGCTAAATTGCCCCTTAGTGTCCAAAGATGTGCAGGTTAGGTGGATCAGCCATGATAAATGTATGGGCTCATAGGGATAGGTTGGAGGGGAGGCTTTCTCAGAGAGTTGGTGCAGACTTGATGGGCTGGGATGGTCTTTTTCTGTAGGGAGGCTATGAAACACCAATTTTAAATCCAACCGATTTATTTGATAGTAAATCTACTAGCTTTCGGCATTTGTGCCTTCTCATTCGCCTGACGAAGGCACAAACACCAAAAGCTTGCAGATTTACTATCAAATAAATTCGTTGGATTTAAAATTGGTGTTGCCAGACTCTTACTGAGTTTACCCCAGTCCAACGCCAGCATCTCTACATCGGGAGTCTATGAATCCAGCGTAACGTGGCTGTGGGGTTACTGGAATTCCTTGAAGGAGGTGGAAACTGAAGGTAGATGTTGAATATTCTGAGATCATCTTTAAAGAAGAGATTTATCTTGCTGGACATTACATTTTCAACCATCAACATTTAAAACACACACACACATTAATTCCAAGGCAGTCGTGTGAAATAGTTGCTGCAGTTATCTGCATTGTTTCACGTAGAACACTCAGCCTTCACCGTGTTAGTCAGCTAATCAAAAATCAGAAGACTCATAACCAAATCCAATCAGTCTCAGTCTTTACCTAAATAACAAGTCACCACGGTTCCAAGTAATTAATTTGATTTGAAGTACTTTTGAGATGCTGTTAATGTGATACATAAATGCATCTAAAATTGAAACACAGTAGAGTTTATGAGGGAGGCGTAGGAAAGGCTGAGCTTCAGAAAGGGTCAGAGTGGGTAAACTGAAGAACATTTCAAAAGCCTGAAGGTTCAGTTAAGTGAAGCATTAATCGAACAGATCAGTACATCGGAACAATGTCTTCTTTGTGGTCCCTTTGGTAGGCTGCTCAGAGAGCCTTTACAGAATTGATTTCATAATGTTCACTCACACAGACCTCAAGGACAAAAGTAACAGTCAGGTTTCCATCAGCACTATCAGACAGGAATAGAGGGGTGTTGTTCCTGGAAAGGTAGGGGGTTTTAGTGCAGACAGGCAGCATGGTCAGTGCAGGCTTGGAGGGCCGAAGGGCCTGTTCCTGTGCTGTAATTTTCTTTGTACCATGACAGGCAGCGTTGGTCTGGAAATTCCCCAACTTGCTGGAGCTGCCTCACTATGAAGCACTCTGAAATGTGAGATTTTCATTCCAGGTGGGGAAGGGGAGTGGGGGTGCAGGAGAGAGTTGGTCTACCTCAATTCTCTGGCACTTCATCCTATAAAATAATGAGGGGCACCGATCAGTGAGATAGTCAACATTATTTTCCCCAAAGGTAGGGGAGTCTAAAACTAAAAGGCATAGGGTTAAGCTGAGAGGGGAGAGAAACAAAAGAGTCCAGAGGGGCAATTTTTTTTCCCCACACAGAGGGTGGTGAGTGCCTGGAACCAGCTGCCAGAGCTAGTAGCAGAGGTGGGTGTAATTTTGTCTTTAAAAAACATTTAGATAGTTACATGGGTAAGATGGATATGGAGCAAATGCAGACAATCAGGATTAGCTTGGTTTAAAAAAAAGGACAGCATGGACAAGTTGGGCCGAAGGGCCTGTTTTCAGGCTGTAAACCTCTGTGACTCTGTCCCAGTTGTTTTAGAATATGCCAGCTCAAAGAATCAAAGAACCTCTACAGTCCAGAAGGAGGTCATTCGCCCATCAAGTCTGCACTGACCCTCCAACTCCGCATCTTACCCAGGCCTAATCCCCATAACTCTACATATTTACTTCACTAATCCCCTTAACTTACAACTGGGATACTAAAGTGCAATTTATTATGGTCAATCAACCTAACCTGTACATCTTTGGACTGTGGGAGGAAACTGGAAAACCCAAAAAGAATCCACACAGGTACAGGGAGAAGGTGCAAACTCTACACACTCATTAGGGGCTGGAATTGAACCTGGCATTGTGAGGCAACAGTGCCAAGCACCATGCCACCCATAGTCCTCTGGCCCTCACCCCTAACATCACTTCACTGCCCCTCCCAACACACACCACATAATCTCTCATACCCTCCATGCCAACTCAGTGCCTCTCACCTACTTTCCATGACCTTTCATTCTCTCTGTGCTATTCCAGAGCTACTCAAAGAACAAAGAGCAAAGAGCAACACAGCACGGGAAACAGGCCCTTCGGCCCAACGAGCCCACGCCGCCGTCCTAACGTCCTAATGACATTTCCTTGTCTTTAGGCTATGCCTATTGTTGAAGATTCCCATATAGGGACCAATATAGGGACAATTTGTTACCCAATCAGCCTAAGAGCACATTTTTGGGATGTGGGAGGAAACCGGAGCACCCGGAGAAAACCCACGCAACCACGGGGAGAACGCGCAAACTCCCGCAGACACAGGCCCCAAATCCATGTGTCAGCACAGCAACAGCGATAGTCTCTGAGCTGTCATGTTGCCCATCAGATGGTCCAGTTTAAGCATACACTGACGACGTGAAGCACTAGGCAACTCCTGAAGCAACCTCCAAGAGCTGCTCTCGCACGACATGCCGCATGCATGCCCCTTGTTGGTCAACAAGGTGGACCGAATTGCCTGCGGCAACAAATAAGACTTAATTAAACATGCTAAAAAAAAACTAAGACATTCCCGAGACGAAACTAAAGGATAGTCTACTACTATTTGGTCCTCCCGATATTCAAACAGTCCTGCTATATCCCTCTATCTGCAGACCGCTCATGTAGCTGTCCAAGAGACCCTTAAACGACCCTAGCGTGCCTGCTCCCACCACCTTACTCGGTAGTGCATTCCACACCCCCACTACCCTTTGTGTGAAAAACTGGCCTCTAATATTCATCTTATACATAGCCCCCCTCACCCTGAGCCCGTGACCCCTAGTTCTATCCATTTCTAATGGTGGAAGAAGCTTACCACCATTTACTCTATCTATACCCCTCATAATCTTATATACCTCTAAAAGATCCCCTCTCAGCAGATGTCTTTCAAGGGAAAACAACCCCAGTGTTTTCAATCTTTCCTCGTAAGACAGCCCTTCCATACCAGGCAGCATCCTGGTAAATCTCCTCTGCACTCTCTCCAGGGCCTCTACATCCTTCCTGCAGTACGGCGACCAGAACCGGACGCAGTACTCCAGATGAGGCCTAACCAACGTTCTATACACTTGCAACATCAGACTCCTACTCTTATATTCTATACCCCTTCCTATGAAGGCTAACATACCATACGCTTTTTTTTTTACCACATTCTCCACCTGTACTGACACCTTCAGAGACTTGTGAACTTGCATCCCCAGGTCTCTCTGCATCTCTATACTCCGGATAGTTTTACCTTTTATCCTATAACTCCCCTCTACATTATTCCGGCCAAAATGCATCACCTCGCATTTATCCGGATTAAATTCCATTTGCCAACTATCTGCCCACTACTATCCACTAAGAGTAGACCTCAGGATGTGGAAATGAAGAAAGAAAATGAACTTTCACCAGTCAAATACTGTCACCACTTCTGCACATTTAATAGCGAAAGAACTTCCCATTAATGTAATCTATTCAAAACTTTTAAAACTCCACCAGTGGTTAATCTCTTATAAAAACAAACTTATCTTTATATCTCTCATCAAACAGCTAATTCTTTTGTAACATAAAGTTTATTTATTAGTCCAAAAAAGAAAACACTGAAAAATCTCAGCAAGTCTGGCAGCATCTGTAGGAGAGAAAAGAGTTGATGTTTTGAGTCCAGATGACCCTTTGTCAAAGCTAAAAGATATAGAAAGTGGAAGATATTTATATTGCAGGGAATGAAAGGTGAGTCGTAGCCACAGAATCCAATAAATAAATTAATTTATTTATTAGTCACAAGTAGACTTACATTAACACTGTAATGAAGTTACTGTGAAGATCCTCTAGTTGTCAATTAAATGGTGACCACACCCCTCTGCCAAGACAATTGTAGCTTTTGAAACTCAGCCAAACATTCATATTGACATAATGCAGCCCTTGAAGAAAAAAATCAACAAAGTGCTCTATTGAAACTACGTGACCAGATGCTACTGCTTTTCTAACTTACAATTTTCATTCAAAACACTTCAGCAGGTTATTTAAGTCTTACTGCAACATTTTTCTAAGCTTAAAGAGTGGGCGATTTAAAAATCTTCACATCATGACAGTTATACTGATCGTATCTGCTTTTCAAGAACATTTATTTATAGCAGCACGGTGGCAAATGGTTAACATTGCTGCCTCAGAGCGCCACACACCTGGGTTCAATCCTAGCTTGGGTCACTGTCCGTGTGAGTTTGCACATTCTCCTCGTGTCTGCGTGGGTTTCCTCCGAGTGCTCCAGTTTCATCCCACAGTGCAAAGATGTGCAGGTGGATTGCCCATGCCAAATTGGCAAGTGTCAGGGGGAATAAATGGGGTTGTGGGGATAGGACATGGTTGGGATTGTGGTCAGTGCAGACTCGAATGACTTCTTCCTGCACTGTAGGATTCAATGAGTCTATTCCATCAATATGTAACTCCCACACTGAAGGTTAAGGCCAATGCAAAAGCCAAAATAGCATGTACTGGAATTCAGAACAGAGTTTCAATAGACCCAATGAGTTTTCTACCTGTGTGAATCATGGCCCTTCCTTTCTGGAAAAAGCAGCACCTGCTGGAAATGAGAGATCCCGCTCCAGCATTTTTAAAGGAACACGGAGCCTTCCTGACTTTGTGACAATCTGGCCATAACCATTGCTTTTTCTGTTCCACAGCAGCTTCTAGAGAAGCAAGGAATGGATTTCAGAGACTGCTCAGCCTCAGCATTGGCTGTAAATTAATAAAATTAATCCATTCATTCTATCAATGACTCATTCCCTTCCTTCAATGAACTGATAGTTTATTAACATTTTTCAACAGGCAAAATGAATCCTCCTTTACAAGATGGCATTTAAGAAATTAAAATAGGAACAGCTTCTAAATACGTAATTATCAAATCACTTCTAACCATGTAATTGGCCGGTTCTCTGTTGAAGCTGCTATTTCATTTTGGTCAAAAGCTTGAGCTACTCCCACCATTGGGTGTCCTGATTGCCAAGGACAATCAGATCGTGGTTTGTAGCTTCCTTGAACTTCTTTGGAACCGCGTACAAATCCAAAGGCAGGCAAAGTACAAGTGAAATGGGGGATTAAAGGATGAAAGTAATAGGAGTTCAGGGATGCATTTCTGGCTAGCCTAACAACTCCTTCTACGGCCCAGTGATATTATCATGAGACTATTAACCCAGAAACTCAGTGAATGTTCCAGGCACCCAGGTTCAAAACTTATTTATTTGTGTTACAAGTAGGCTTACATTAACACTTCAATGAAGTTATTGTGAAAATCCCCTAGTTGCCACGCTGTGGTGCCTGTTCGGGTACCCCGAGGGAAAATTTAGTATGGCCAATTCAGAGTGGTCTGGCCTACCTGTGACTCCAGAACCACAGCAATGTGGTTGATTCTCAACTTCCCTCCAAGGGCAACTAGGGGTGGACAATAAATGCTGGCCCAGCCAGCAACGCCATGTCCCAGGAATGAAAAAAAAAGAAATTTGCAAACCTTGAGTAGCAGAACTACAATCACCAGGTCAGAGGAAACGCAGGTAACCAGCTGTCTCAGTGGAAGAGTGTGGAACCCTGAATAGTGCTGTGGGAGGTGAACTGGAAACTCTCTCACCAGAGAGGGATCGATTTATACCAGCATCGTAGTGGCTGCATTCTGCCCAAAGTGGAAATGGTGACGCATTGGGGATTGTGACAGGGTGTCCCTTCCTCATTTCCAAACAAGTGATCAACTTTCTAAAGGAACCATCAGAGAAGGTTAAGGAACTGAACAGAGTTGGTCGATAATGAGCCTGGCTGTTGAGTAACTGATCCCATTCGATCGATTTACAGATCAAAGAAAAGTGGGTGAGACACATGGGGCAAAATCATACTAAAAAAATGGCTGAGTGCTGGTTCCGCTGTGAAACGCGGTGTATACCTCTCCAAATCTTACCACACACTGCCCAAAAATACCAAGGGTTGTGTTTCACGCAATCTTGCTGGGAGGTGAAGGGTCAGCGCCGCACTGTCAGAGGGTCAGTGCCGAAGGGTCAGCGCCGCACTGTCAGAGGGTCAGTGCCGAAGGGTCAGCGCCGCACTGTCAGAGGGTCAGTGCCGAGGGAGCGCCGCACTGTCAGAGGGTCAGTGCCGAGGGAGCGCCGCACTGTCAGTGCCGAGGGAGCGCCGCACTGTAGAGGGTCAGTGCCGAGGGAGCGCCGCACTATTAAGGAAGGGTTACCCCAGTGGATCAGGAATATGTTAAAAATCCTTCTGCACCATTCAAAAGAGCAAGGAGTTCTCTCAATGTCCTGTCTACAACTCTCTCTCAACCACCTCACCACAAACTGAGAAACTCCTTCATTGATCATAGCGTGTTACTCTGTTGAAACCTTCTACCCTGTTAGTTTGTGCAAGTCTATCAGTAATTCATTTCTTTCAGAGCCTGAATAAATACAGACACTGTTTTAAAATCATTCGAGAGTTACAATTTTATTTTTTTCCCTGCAGTTAGTGAACGTTATTCAGAATAATCTGTGGTTCACATTTTAATTACTTAAATTTGGCTTGAGCACATTCTCACACAGTGATGTTTTGTGGCTGGACAGAATGGTGGGAGACAATTAGCTAGAGGCACAAAGAGAAGCGCTCGCTAACTGAACAGAAGAGGAACTAACCCAATCATTTGGATTCTTAAATCGTCAATGACTCTTTCTCGATTTGACTTCACACATCAAGTCCGAGCACCACACAGCTGAAAGTTCAGCTGCTTCCTTGACATGCTGATGTAGAGATGCAAATCAGGGCCAAAACACGAGGGCGGTAAGCAGGTGACACCCAATTGCTGATCTCCCCTGTCCCCACCCTCCCCCACTCTACCTGTGTCTAACCTTATGTTGCACATTAACCTTTAGCCTGGTCTCCCACGGTAACTAGACTGAGATGGCCACGATATATGAGAATGGAGAAGCTCCTCAGGACTAAACTATGGCGATTGAAGCTACTTTGGTATCGGGTAATGAGGTATCAGGACCATATAAATCTCCGTTCCACGTGCTATAGCCGGTGATAAAGGGAATCCCACACTTATCAGGAACGGAATGCCAAGTATAATTTAAAATGGAGAGGCAACTGGAGGTGTCCACGCTTGAGGGAAAGATATTCCATTTGTCAGCACCCAGCTCTGTCTATAAACAGGAACAGAAAGGAGGAAAGCAGCAGGGGGAAGGGAGAGGAAAGGTCCAGCCACCCAAGAGTGAATGAAATGTTTCCTGTGTAACACCCTGTAAACTCGTTTGCCCTGAGCGAATGTTCCCCCACCCTCCGCTATATTTCAGACACCCCCGCCAGTTCATTAGCTTTGACTGATTATAATTCCCATTATATTCTCCATATTTACCTTATAATCCCCATCACAAACCCATCAAAAAAAATAACTAACATATCTTCTGGAACAACTAAACAGAAATGGTAAGGCACAAACTTCTCCTGTCTACGTTGCAGCTTCACTGTCATCTCTCTACATTCCTCAAACTTCAGATACGGGCAGCATACTCCTAGGGTTTCTGCATTACGATGTGAAATTTACCTGAAATACAAAGAAACAAAGTGATAAAAACTGGACTGAAAGACTCAATCTGGGGTGGGCGGGGGAGAGAGTATGGGATAAATACAAGGGAGAGAGAGAGAGAGAGAGTGTGAGTGTGCAGGATAAACCCAGGGGAGGGGGGGAAGAGAGAGAGAGCAGAATAAACCCAAGGATGGGAGGGGGGGGGGGGGGGGGGGGGGAGTGGGGAGAGGAGGAGGAGGGAGGAAGTCTAAAACTAGAGGGCATAAGGTTAAGGTGAGAGGAGAGAAATACAAGAGTGTCCAGAGGGGCAATTTTTTTCACAGAGGGTGGTGAGTGTCTGGAACAAACTGCCAGAGGTAGCAGTAGAAGCAGGTACAATGGACAAGTTGGGCTGAAGGGCCTGTTCCCATGTTGTAAATCTCTATGACTCTATGAAATGTGAGAGAGAGAGTGTGTATGAGTGAGAGAGTGAGGAATAAACCGAGGAGAGAGAGAACAGGGAATAAGCAGCAGATACAGAGAGTGGGAAATGGTCTGATGGATAATACATTAGCCTGTACAGATACAAGACAAGGACAGGACTAGGATGCTCTCTTAATCTCCTTGCTGATATTGCTGTGTCCTAGCTCACAGACAAGGTGTGTTAGGGAGAGGCACTGGGGACTGTCTGATCCCCAGGGACACTGGGAATGTTGGTGTTTGTTGGGAGATGGGCACGGGAACGGCGAACAATATTGATGCAGAATGTTAGCTGCGTGCTGACTGGGATTCTGAGGGACCCCGGACAGGGAACTGCATGTTTCTGCTGGATGAGGGCACCATCTAGTGTTGTGGGAGCTGACTGTAACAGACCCAGCAGCTTTACACAGCACACACAACCACAAATACTCCAGAGAGAATGACCCACTTCGCCTCACTCCGTGATAGCATTTTACCTAGCACCTTCTGCTCAGCCAGTTTGCTGGATCTTTACTTAGGTTTTAAATAGCTTTCCAAATCTCAGTGTCTTGGGCCCTATCCAAAAAGCTGAGGTATTTTAAAGTTTATTTATTAGTGTCCCACAAGTAGGCTTATATTAACAATGCAATGAAGTTATTGTGAAAATCCCCTAGTTGCCATACTCAGGCACCTGTTTGAGTACACTGAGGGAAAATTTAGCACGGCCAATCCATCTAACCAGCATGTCTTTGACACTGTGGGAGAAAACCGGAGCACACGGAGAAAACCCAAGTAGATACGGGGAGAACATGCAGACCCCACACAGTCAGTGACCCAAACTAATAGTCGAACCCGGGTCCCTGGCGCTGTGAAACAGCAATGCTAACCACTGTGTCACTGTGCCATCACACTTACACTGAGTAGCTGCCTTCCTGCTGTCTATAGTGTGGGACTATACCAGCAATCTAGGGGAGACTGCGGCCATTCCTCCAAACTGAGTGAGGACAAAAAATTTATCAATCAGTATCCATTATTGATTTAACAGTTGTGAAGGCGTTCTGCTACTGGTGAACTACTGATCCCAGTTTATCTGCTGTTAGAACATAGAACATTACAACGCAGTACAGGCCCTTCAGCGCTTAATGCTGCGCCAACCAGTGGAACCAATCTAATACCCTCTAACCTAAACTATTCCAATATTATCCATATATCTATCCAATGACCATTTGAATGCCCTTAAACTTGGCGAATCCACTATTGCTGCAGGCAGGGCACTCCACACCCTTACTACCCTCTGAGTAAAGAACCTCTGACATCTGTCCTATAATTATCACCCCTCAATTTAAAGCTATGTCCCCTCGTGTTAGCCATCACCATCTGAGGAAAAAGTTGAGAGTATGCATCACAGATTGTAAAGTAGTAAGACTGAAATAAGGCACACAGACAATGGCAGGCCCCCGTCCCGTCACACAATGGAGCATTTGATTTGAGAGGGTGTGTTCTGGAGGGTGGGTGGTGTAAGGGATCTTTCTGAAATGTCAGCCAGTGATCTCTTCCCTCTAAGTCCAAAATACTTACACGCTGGCATCACTGAAACCTCAGCAGTGACCATGCTGTTGATACCCAGGTTGGATAACGCCCCTCTCAGCAACCCACAGGTAAAGGCGAGGAACTGAAAATAAAACATTGACGATACAATCAGAAAAACAGCTCCAGGAATTTCATCACATCACTCTTTCTGTGCATTACCCTTCAACAGCGAGTGAACGTAAGATCACATTACCATTCAGGAGCTAACAGTGCTTTCTTGGGGATTTCAGTGAGAAGGAAGAGTCAGCACACTGGAGAACTCCCAACACTTACCTACCAAAATCATCAGAAGGATAGTAACATTTACCTGAAAAGATAGCTGGGAGCCGTAACTTACCATCCCACACGAAAGAAAACATCTCTGACAGCGCGGCGCTCCCTCGGCACCCGCCCTCTGACAGCGCGGCGCTCCCTCGGCACCCGCCCTCTGACAGCGCGGCGCTCCCGTCAGCTTGGAGCATTAGTCTAAATTTGCGCTGACAATCTGGGATAAACAGTAAGTAATTCTGATCTGAAATAATCTTTTTTGCTACACTAACATTACCATGTGCAACTTTGAACAGGAGGGGCACAGAGGCAGAGCTGTGAGATGGTGGGAGAAGCCCCAAGCAGGAATGGCAAGGCAGTATCCAGTAGTACCTGACTGGAACACATCGATTTCAGTAAAACATTTGACCAGGGCACAGGGCGGACTCTTCGGAAAAGTGAGATCCAATGGGATTAAAGAAGGTGGCAGTTTGGATCCCAAACGGTCTCAGTGACACGAGATAAAGAATGACATTTGACAGACGTTTATACAAGCGGACAGCATTTTCCAGTGGTGTTCCACGGGATCCAGTGTTGGAGCCCTAGTTGTTTGTTGTATCCAGTAATGATTTGGACTTTAATGTGGGCAGCATAAATTAGCAGCTGACAGAGGAATTGGCCGTGTGGTGATGAGGATAGCTGCTGTCTCCCAGAATGACAGCGATGGTTTCAGCCCAGTGGGTAGAAAAGCAGCCAATGAAATTCACTCCAGCAAAGCATGAGGGAAATGATTTGGGAAGGGCAAACACAGCAAAGAGATGCAGGAGGCTACTGCGGGGGATGAGGAAATGAGACCTTGGAGTCAATGTCTGCAGGTCCTTGAAGATGGTAGGACAGATGAATAAGGTGGTAAAGGAAGTGTATGGAGTGTGCTCCCTTTATTTGGCACAATATTGAATAGAAAAACAGCAAACTAATGTTGGGATTGTACAAAAACAGTTGGAGCACTGTATGCAGTTCTGGTCACTACATTGCAGGAAGAATGTAATTGCTCTGGAGAGAGAGAGTGCAGAGAAGATTTACAAGAATGTTGCCAGGGCTGGAGAATTGCAGGGATTGGAGAGGCTGGGATTGTTTTCCTTGATGTGGAGATGCTGGCGTTGGACTGGTGTAAACTCAGTAAGAAGTCCCACAACACCAGGTTAAGTCCAACAGGTTTATTTGATAGTAAACCCACAAGCTTTACAAGGTGTGCCCCTTCGTCAGGTGAGTGGAGTGTTCTGGTCTCAAACAGAGCATATAAACAGCACACACAGTTCACAGAATACTGATTAGAATGTGAACCTTTACAGCTAATCAATTCTTAAAGGTGCAGTCTGCATCTTTACCTGAAAGATTCGCATTCTAATCAGTATTCTGTGAACTGTGTGTGCTGTTATATACTCTGTTTGAGACCAGAACACTCCACTCAGCTGACTAAGGGGTAAACCCTGAAAACTTGTGGGTTTAGTATAAAATAAACCTGTTGGATTTTAACCCAGTGTTGTGGGACTTCTTACTGAGATTTTCCTGGAACAGAACAGGCTGAAGACTGATCTAACCGAGGGACAAAATTATGAGGGGTCCAGACAGGGAAAACAAAGACTTGTTTCTCCCTAGCTGAGGGGCCAATTACTGGGGATTTGGGGCAGAGAAGGGCAGGGACAGAGACTGAAGGTGATAAATAGGAAGATCAGAGGAAAAGCTTTTTCACCCGTTCTGTTGTCAGGAATTCTCTCCCCGAATTGCTGGTTGAAGCTAAAACACTCAACACATTGAAGAGATACCTGGATCCGTGCCTGAAATGCTGCAAGCTGCAAGACTCCAGATCGGACGCTGGAAACTGGGACTGAAAATGAGACACTAGTTTTATTTTTCCTTTTTTTTTTGAGGGGTTGCAGGCAGAAAGGGCTGAATGGCCTCTTTGTACACTGTAATCTTTCTAATGGTCTGAAGCAACGCCTGCCAGATTGCGTGGAGTAGGAGGGTGAGAGAGAGAGAGATCGAAGCAACTACACTCAGTATCTTGGAGTATGTGAGCATTAATGCAGGGCAGACAGTGAATCACAGTAAAATGCAGGAGGAGGCCATTTGGCCCATCGAGTCTGCACCGACCACAAACCCACACCCTATTCCCGTAACCCCACATACTTACCCTGCTAATCTCCTGACCCTAAGGTCAATTTAGCACAGCAGTCAACCTAACCTGCACATCTCTGGACTGATGGTGCACCTGGAGGGGAAACCCATGCAGAGACGGGGGGAACATGCAGACTCCACACAAACAGTGACCCGTGCCAGGAATTGAACCTGGGTGCCTGTCGCTGTGAGGCAGCAGCGGTGCCCCAAAGTGCGAGGCCTTGAGGTGAGTGGAAGGATCAGCCAACAATCAGAGTGGGATGAACTGCAATGACTGTACTTCCCTGCCTTGGCATCGCTCTACTGTCAAAGGGTGGAGTAACAGATGAAGGGATGTCCTAATGATTAAGGATCAGTAAGTGTTGGGTATTGGATCAATTTGTTTAACCGGTTTCAGATGATAGTGAATCACCGCAGTCTGTGACTCACAGAGGGATATTAGACTGCAACAATCTGTGCGTTACGTTAGTATCTATAGCGCAGTCAGAGATTCCATAACAAAAGGTCAAATACCTTTGGTGCCTCTTCCAAGTACTGCTTCCCATTGGAAACTGGAGTGAGGAGCCGGAAGCGATTGTCCTGAAGCACATAAGTTCCCTGAAAAAAAAATACAAAGTGACAATGAACCACCTGGCAATGGATCAGAGCTTCACTCCGCCCAGGAGCTTATTAGAAAGTCCCTTATAACTCTTGGGGCTAAAGCGATCAAGGAATATGGGGGGGAGAGGGAATCAGGATTTTAAATTTGATGATCAGTCATGTTCAAAATGAATGGCGGAGCAGCTCAAAGGGCCAAATGGCCTCCTTCTGGTTCCAGTTTCTGATAGAGAAATTCAGAAAACCCTGGGATTAAAACTAATAAGATTACTAATCAGGGGAAGGCCCAGAGTGTGTCTTATTTTATACAAAAGGTACTACTTGCATAGACACACACGTAATTACTACTACAGAAATAAAACATGTATTTTAGATTTAAACACATATTTGTGAATGTACTGAGCACCTTGGTCACAACATAAACTACCCTGGAGTATAATGGGAAAACAGTTGAACCAGACATGCCACATTCTTTGGAACAATAAGCTACAGAATATAATTATGTTATCAGAAGAAAGTCATAGTAAGTGTAAATTGTTATACTTTAGAAAATGAATAGAAATGTTCAAAGTATATAAACTAATCAATTTCTACTGATAATACGGCAGAGCGAGGCAGTGGGAAGTCACCTTTTCAACTCTCCGGCTTAGTGAGTAAGCAACCTTTGCCGCCTTACAGATTTACACAGGGAGTGGATAGGAACTTCCAGATCCTATAGGCCAATGAATTCTTAATTCTGCTAAAAGGTAGGATGTAATTGGCCAAGGTAAATAACATGCATTAATACAATTGGAGCATCCAGTTGGAATGACAGGGCAGACAGGAGAAATTAATTCCTAAAAAGGTTTTGCCATTGCATTGTAAACTTCAGAAAGAAGTTGGTGCGTCTGGTTGCCTTTTTCCCAGCTCATGTCAGTCAATAAAAAATGTCTTTCACCAACACACTGTCTTTCAGGAATCTTTGTATTTGGCGGGGTTCAGCTCAATATTTTAGCATCTGAGAGAAAGCCCCTGTTCTTCTTCCCAAATCCCCTTGTCACTCTATTTAGAAAGCCCCTCAGCCTGAAAGGGCTAAATCCCTTCTATAAATTCCTGCTCACTCCCCAGTGGAGTTTAGACTTACCCTTTCACCAACTTTTACAGATGCACCATAGATCATCCAACACCGCAAGAAAGTACAAAAGATCGTGAATGTAGCCCAATCCATCACGCAAACCAGCCTGCCATCCATTGACTCTGTCTACACTTCCCGCTGGCTCAGAAAAGCTGCCAGCATAATTAAGGACCCCCTGCACCCCAGACATTCTCTCTTCCACCATCTTCTGTTGGGAAAAGTATACAAAAGTCTGTGGTCACGTACCAACTGACTCAAGAACAGCTTTTTCCCTGCTGCCATCAGACTTTTGAATGGATCTCCCTCAAACTAAGTCCATCTTTCTCTACACCCTAGCTATGACTGTAACACTACATTTTGCGCACTCTCATTTCATTCTGGGTGAATATTATGCTCTATCTGTATAGTGCATGAGAAACGATATTTTTCACTATATACTATTACATGTGACAATAATAAATCAAATCAAATGCTCCCGAATAAAGCTCAAATCCCTCTTGATAACCCTCTGTTCCAGTTAAGCTCTGAATAGCAGAGGTTGGGAGTGCGCATGTGTGTGGCTCCACTCACTTGGTGGTTCGTTCGCAGATTATCAATCTGTTTTCGGAAGAGGTTGGTCCAGAATTCTTTACAGATAAACTTCATAATGTCCAGCTCATCTTTGAAGGATGGTACATCTCTGGTGAACCTACAACATCAATCTCCATTTATAAGCGCTTATAACAAACAAGGCAAAATATTTCACAACTCTCGACAGGAATGTTATCAGCCAAAAGTAAACCCCGACATAGATCATACTAGGGCTACAGGTTCATAACTCCTTGAAAGTGGAGTCACAGCTGGACAGAGTGGTGAAGGCGGCATTCTACATACTTGCTTTCATTGGTCAGAGCATTGAACACAGGGGTTGGGACATCTTGCTGAAGTTATACAAGACATTGATAAGGCCACGCTTGGAATACTGCGTACAGTTCTATTCACCCTAGTATAGAAAGGATATTATTAAACTAGAAAGAGTGCAGAAGAGATTTACTCAGATGCTATCAGGACTTGATGGTTTGAATTATAAGGATAGGCTGGGAGCGTAGGAGGCTTAAGGGTGATTTTGTAGAGGTCTATAAAATAATGAGGGTCATACATCAGCTAGATAGTCAGTACCTTTTCCCAAAGATAGAAAAGTCTACAACTAGAGGACATAGGTTTAAGGTGAGAGGGGAGAGATACAGAAGCGTCCAGAGGGCCAATTTTTTTCATACAGAGGATGGTGAGAGTTTGAAACGAGCTGCCAGAGATAGTAGTAGAGACGTGTACAATTTTGTCTTTAAAAAACATTTAGACAGTTGCGTGGGTAAGATGGGTATAGAGGGATATGGGCAAATGTAGGCAATTGGGATTAGCTTAGTGGTTAAAAAGAAAGGTAGCATGGACAAGTTGGGCCAAAAGGCCTGTTTCCATGCTGTAAACCTCTGTGACTCTATGAGAACATACAATAAAAGCTTGTTCAAAAAAGTAGGTCTTAAAGTAGCATGTGGAGAAGTGGAGAGAATCTTGCAGCTTAGGGCCCATGGAACTGTAGGCATGACCTCCAATGACGGAGAGAGTCAAACAGTGGAGTGCAGAGATTTGCATGGTTGTAGGGCTGGAGGGGGTTTGAGAGATAGGAAGAGGTGAGCTGATGGACAAATTTAAAACCAAGGATAGAATAACCAAGGATGAGAATATTAAAACGAGGTGTTACCAGACAAGTGTCAAGGTAAGTGGGGCATGTTGGGAGAATGGAACTTGAGAGGTTTGGATGAAGTGAACATTGCAGGAGATAAATAACCGTTTAATCGAGTAGCAGGGCTCCTGCGATACACTTCAACTCCGAGCTCAACTGGAGCTCTGCGGTCAACATCAACTGATTCAGCTGAGAGGCTGGGTGGGATCTTCCTGTTCCGATGACTTAGTTACTCACTGGACGATCAGTAATTTCTCTGCGTTATTGCAGATCATTTTCTACCTGCAGATTAGGAGACATAATGGTCTATAAAATAATGAGGGGCATAGACAAGGTAGTTAGTTAGTATCTTTTCCCAAAGGTAAAGGAGTCTACAACTAGAGGACATAGGTTTAAGATGAGAGGGAAGAGATACAGAAGGGTCCAGAGGGCCAATTTTTTCACACAGAGGGTGGTGAGTGTCTGGAACAGATTGCCAGAGGCAGTAGTAGAATTGGGTACACTTGTGTGTTTTAAAAAGTATTTAAACAGTTACATGGGTAAGATGGATATAGAGAGGTATGGGCCAAATTTAGGCAATTGGGATTAGCTTAGTGATTAAAAACTGGGCAGCATGGACAATTTGGGCTGAAAGGCCTGTTTCCATGCTGTAAACTCTATGTTTCTATCTAGAAGAGTTATGATTCCAGCTGCTGACTGGGCCAGCAATGCACACACTGGGAACTCTTGCTACCTCTCACCCAAAGGGATGCCTCATAGAGGTGCAAAGCAGGTTGGGAGGTAGTATATTGGGAAGGAGGTGGTGGAGGAGTACCTGCACAGAATCATCATAAGGGGTGGGAATCTTCAGCCTCTACGTCTGACACTTCACAACTTAATCCACAAGCTGTGAAATCAGCAAGATACATTGCACTTAACTGATCTTCTCCCATTCTTTGCACCAATACACTGATAATACCAAGTTTGATGACAAAGATACGTGGGTTGGGTGGATCGGCCGTGCTAAATTAACCTGAGTGTCAGGGGGATTAGCAAGGTAAATATGTGGGGTTACAGGGGTACAGCCTGAGTGGGATTGTGGTCGGTACAGACTTGATGAGTCAAATGGCCTCTTACTGCACTATATGCTTCTATGATTCTATGACGTAGATATTTCATACAGAACCGAACTCTGCCCATCATTGAAGGGAACGTCATCGACAATGAACAAAATTATTTGCAAGAATAAATCTGAGCCAGGCCTGATCAAAGCACACAGAGATAAGATCAATCTAACAGCTCCATTCACACAGCCAATTAAATACAATTGTCACTGTAACATAAAGATAGCAAGTCTCTGAGACAGGTCAGTAACTAACCTCTCGATCAGACCTTGTCCTGCCCGGAAACCCATCCCTTCCAACGTGGAAATGCATCTTCCCTGCTCCTGCTGAAAGAAACAAATAATTTTAACAGAACCTGCATCAGAGTCAGGTTAACACCCCTCAGAAAACACAATTAAACCCTCACATTCAAACACTCTTCATCCTACAACCTGCTGAACATTTTAGTCAAATCACCTCTCTACCTTCTAAACTCAAGGGACTATAAACCAAGTCCAAATCACTTAAGCACAGATATTGTTCAGATGAATCTTGCTACAAACTCTCCGAGATCTCCACACAGTACTCCAAGGGGAGTCTGCCAAGGGTCTCACTTTATAAGACCTTTGTCAGACTCCACTTGGAGTACTGTGCGCAGTTCTGGTCACCTACAAGAAGCCACAGAGAGGGTGCAGAGGAGATTTACAAGGATGTTGCCTGGATTGGGAGGCATGCCTTGTGAGGATAGGTTGAGGGAGCTCGGTCTTTTCTCCCTGGAGAGACGAAGATTGAGAGGCGACCTGATAGAGGTGTATAAGATGTTGAGAGTACAGATAGGGTGGATTTTTGGAGGCTATTTCCTCAGGCCGAAATGGTCGCTACGAGAGGACACAGGTTCAAGATGCCGGGGAGCAGGTACAGAAGAGATATCGGGGTGAGTTTTTCACTCAGAGTGGTGAGTGAGTGGAATCGGCTGCCGTTGGTGGTGGTGGAGTCGAACTCGTTGGGGTCTTTTAAGAGACTTCTGGACGAGTACATGGGATTTAATGGGATTGAGAGTCATAGATAGGCCTGGTAGGTATGGATACGATCGGCGCAACTTGTGGGCCAAAGGGCCTGTTTGTGCCGTAATGCTCTAAGTAGACCAATAATTCCTTCCTGAGGTGAGGTGCAGCATTAAGTGCCTGAGAACCTGGGAACTGGCAGTTATTTCAATGGTGGGATCCAGATCCCACTACGTTAACCCAAGGACACTGCAGACACTAGAAAAGGTGCAGACACAGACTCCCGTATAAAATACCTGCAGAGATCACAAGTCAGAATAGAACATGGTTTTACAACATGATGAAAGGGCCAGGAATGTTGAACCATGGATTCCCTACAGTGCAGAAAGGAGCCATTCAGCCCATCAGGTCTGCACTGACTCTCCAAAAGAGCATCACACCCAGGTCCTCCACTCCACCCTATGCATTTACCAGCCCAATCCACTTAACCTGCACATCTTTGGACTGTGTGTACCATTGTTCCAATTCAGATCAGAAACTCCAAAGTGGTTTACGGAGTCCTCCTGAAACACAAGTTTTGCTTCTTGAATTTGCGAGCATAAGTGTGAGATACTTCATTTTCAGAGACAAAGCCCTTCTGGCAGGCTTAACACAGCACAGATCAAAATCTCACAACTCAGCTGAGTCTTTTTGAAGGCTGCATTTTCCTTCCAGAAGGTCACACGCTGCCTTAAGATAACCAGTAGAATTGCCAAATAGAACAGAAACAGAAAGAGACAGAGAGAGAGAGAGAGAGAGAGAGAGAGACTTCAGCTTCTTTCTTGCTTGATGCCCCTGCTAAAACTAAAACAGAACTGCAGCTTCAGAACTCCCAAAACTGAAACCTTAAACTCACTGGCAGAAAATCCTGTTCATGTACACACAACCTTTCCTCCTAACAATACAGGATTATAAAACTAGTCCCAGAGTAAACATAAACGACCCCACTTAAGCTACTGAAGTAGCAATAAAAGGACAATTTCAGTCATCAGCAACAGTATCATCATCACTGAATCTGAGTTGCAGAAATCATGATTTTAAACAAGGGATACAAACATCACACTATAGAGAGAAAGCATGCTGTTCATAGAGTAGATAGGAGAGAATGAGATAGTGCAGAATAGGTAAAGGGTGTTTATGGAGTTTGGTAGGGGTTATTTTAGAGTTTATTTTGAATTATGTTGGTATATGTCTGGTTTTATACAAGATGTACTGGTTTTTACAGGGTTTATTATATATAGACTTATGTTTAGTTTAGATTATAAAGACTATTTATATCGACTTTCAGCAATTACTTTAGGGTGTATAAACATTTTACTGGGGTTATTTTAGGGTATAGAACATAGAACATAGAACAATACAGCACAGAACAGGCCCTTCGGCCTTCGATGTTGTGCCGACCAAAATAAAAAGCAATGCCCCTCCAAACTAAACCATTCCCTTCTCTTCCATATACTTATCAATTAACCTCTTAAACGCCACCAAACTTGGCGCATCTACAACAGCTGCAGGCAGGGCATTCCACTCCCTAATCACTCTTTGAGTAAAGAACCTACCTCTGATATCCGTCCTATAACTCATACCCCTTAATTTAAAGCTGTGTCCCCTCGTGCTAGCATTCTCCATCCTAGGAAAAAGGCTATCACTGTCCACCCTATCTAAACCTCTAATCATCTTATATGCTTCAATAAGATCCCCTCTTAGCCGCCTCCTTTCTAACGAAAACAACCTCAAATCCTTCAACCTCTCTTCATAGGACCTGCCCTCCATACCAGGCAACATCCTGGTAAACCTCCTCTGTACCCTCTCCAATGCCTCCACATCTTTCTTATAATGTGGGGACCAGAACTGCACACAATACTCTAAGTGCGGCCGCACTAGAGTTTTGTACAGTTGCAACATGATGCTGCGGCTCCGAAATTCAATCCCCCTACCAATAAAAGCTAAGACTCCATATGCCAATCTGGTTTTATTAGGGTATAAAGTTTTATGAATGTTTATTTAAGGACATATATAAAAGGTTTATTAGTGTATGTTTGGGGTTATTTTAAGGTATCTCTCGGAGTCATTTTAGAGGTTTAATTAGGGTATTTCAGGGTATATATAGGGTTTTATTAAAGTTTACTTTAGGGTATAGATTAGGGTGTATTTATGGGTATCCTTTGTGTGTGTGTGGAAGGGTTAGGGTTTATTTAAAGATTTTATTAGGGTTCATATGGGGTATATCTAGAGTTGGATTAGGATATATCTAGGGGTTATTGAAACGTGGATCAGAGATATTATTAAGGTTTTTATAGATAGTTTTATTAGTGTATCTATAGAGCGTGTATAAGGCTCTCTCCAGTGTGTGTGGGGTGTGGGGTGTGGGGTGTGGGGTGTCGGGGGGGGGGGGGGGGGGGGAATCAGTTTATAATGTTTATTAGTATATATACAAGATCTCTTTAGTATGCCTTAGGTTTTTAAGGTATCTATAGGTGTGTATATAGGGTGTCTATAGGAAATTTATAAAGTACAGATATCTATAGGATGTGTGTGTGTGTATATACATACACACACACACACATATATATGTATATATATATATATAGTGTGTGGGGGACAGGTTTTTTTAGAGTGTGTATAGAGGATCTATAGGGTGTATCTATAGGCTGTACAGGTTTCTACAGGCTGTATATAGGCTATGGTAGGTAGTGGCTATAAGGTCTCTATAGGCTATAGATAGGCTATGGTAGGCTGTGTATATAGGGTCTCTATAGGCTGTATCTATAGGTTGTGTATATAGGGTCTCTATACGCTGTCTATAGGTTGTATCCATAAATTGTGTATATAGGGTCTCTATGGGCTGTGTATAGGTTGTATCCATAGGTTGTGTATATAGGGTCTCTATAGCTGTATCTATAGGCTGTATTTATAAGATCTCTATAGGCTGTATCTATAGGCTGTGTCTATAGGGTCTCTATAGCTGTGTCTATAGGGTCTCTATAGCTGTGTCTATAGGCTGTGTCTATAGGGTCTCTATAGCTGTGTCTATAGGCTGTGTCTATAGGCTGTGTATACACTGTGGGGTTTTACCGTCTCCGCGGCCTCCGCCTCCGCCTGAAGCTGCGCCACAATCTCCAGGTGCAGCAACTCGAACAGAACCGCGTCTCCCATCACGCGAGGCCGAGGCTTCGGGGCCTAGAGCGGGGCTGCGGCTCCGGGCTTTTCTCTCAGGGAGGTTTTCCGGGCTTTCCGCTCCGGGTTTTCCGGCTTTGATTTGTGTTTTTCCGGGTTCCCGGTGGCCACCGCTCGCTTTGCCCGGAGTGAGGGTCAGGGTCCGGACACTGACCGCCCCGTTCCAGACACTATAATAAACATTCATTTACCAATAAACCCTCCGGCCGGAGAATCCCTGGAAAATCTCCCGGTTTTTAGCCACTTCCGGAATTCAACTCCGGGAAAGAGAAAGCGGCTCATAGTCGGCCACCCGGGAGACAACGCACAATCCCAAATAAACTCAAAATAAACCCCAAATAAACTCAAAATAAACTCAATAAATCCCAAATAAACTCAAAATAAACTCAATAAATCCCAAATAAACTCAAAATAAACTCAATAAATCCCAAATAAACTCAATAAATCCCAAATAAACTCAAAATAAACTCAATAAATCCCAAATAAACTCAAAATAAATCCCAAATAAACTCAAAATAAACTCAATAAATCCCAAATAAACTCAAAATAAACTCAATAAATCCCAAATAAACTCAAAATAAACCCCAAATAAACTCAATAAATCCCAAATAAACTCAAAATAAACCCAATAAAACTCAATAAATCCCAAATAAACTCAAAATAAACTCATCCAAATAAACTCAATAATCCCAAATAAATCAAATAAACCAATAACCAAAATAAACTCAAAATAATCCCAAATAAACTCAAAATAATCAATAAATCCCAAATAAACTCAAAATAAACCAATAACCCAAATAAACTCAAAATAAATCCAAATAAATCCAAATAAACTCAATAAATCCCAAATAAACTCAAAATAAACCCCAAATAAACTCAAAATAAACTCAATAAATCCCAAATAAATCAAAAACTCAATAAATCCCAAATAAACTCAAAATAAACTCAAAAACCCAAATAAACTCAAAATAAACCCAAATAAACTCAATAAATCCCAAATAAACTCAAAATAAACTCAATAAATCCCAAATAAACTCAAAATAAACTCAATAAATCCCAAATAAACTCAAAATAAACTCAATAAATCCCAAATAAACTCAAAATAAACCCCAAATAAACTCAATAAATCCCAAATAAACTCAAAATAAACCCCAAATAAACTCAATAAATCCCAAATAAACTCAAAATAAACCCCAAATAAACTCAATAAATCCCAAATAAACTCAAAATAAACCCCAAATAAACTCAATAAATCCCAAATAAACTCAAAATAAACTCAATAAATCCCAAATAAACTCAAAATAAACTCAATAAATCCCAAATAAACTCAATAAATCCCAAATAAACTCAAAATAAACTCAATAAATCCCAAATAAACTCAAAATAAATCCCAAATAAACTCAAAATAAACTCAATAAATCCCAAATAAACTCAAAATAAATCCCAAATAAACTCAAAATAAACCCCAAATAAACTCAATAAATCCCAAATAAACTCAAAATAAACCCCAAATAAACTCAATAAATCCCAAATAAACTCAAAATAAATCCCAAATAAACTCAATAAACCCAAATAAACTCAATAAATCCCAAATAAACTCAAATAAATCCCAAATAAACTCAAAATAAACCCAAATAAACTCAATAAATCCCAAATAAACTCAAATAAATCCCAAATAAACTCAAATAAATCCCAAATAAACTCAAAATAAATCCCAAATAAACTCAAAATAAATCCCAAATAAACTCAATAAATCCCAAATAAACTCAAAATAAATCCCAAATAAACTCAAATAAATCCCAAATAAACTGAATAAATCCCAAATAAACTCAAAATAAATCCCAAATAAACTCAAATAAATCCCAAATAAACTGAATAAATCCCAAATAAACTGAATAAATCCCAAATAAACTCAAAATAAATCCCAAATAAACCGAATAAATCCCAAATAAACTCAAAATAAATCCCAAATAAACCGAATAAATCCCAAATAAACTCAAAATAAATCCCAAATAAACCGAATAAATCCCAAATAAACTCAAAATAAATCCCAAATAAACCTCAAATAAATTGAATAAACACCAAATAAACCCCAAATATACTGAATGAACCCCAAATAAACCGAATAAACCCAAATGAACCCTAAATAAACCCTACATAAATGCTGAATAAACCCTGCTCTCCTATTCCACATATCTGTCCTTGGCTTTTTGCGATGTTCTGGCGCACCCCAATACAAATTGGAGGAATTTGAAACATTCTCTCTCTACAGAAGCTGCAGTTTCTGTTTTGGTTTCAGATTTCAGCATCTGCAGTATTTTGCTTTTGTCATAAAAATTTAAAACTGTCAAAATTCACAATGAAAATACACTCCACTGAGGAACAAAAACTCCACACAAAAGATTCAAGTCTGTTGCTAACTAAATAAGTTAGGGGCAATATTAGATTAAAATTTATTTTTTATTAGTGTGACAAATAGGCTTACATTAAAATTGCAATGAAATTACTGTGAAAATCCCCTCGTTGCCAAACTCTAGCGTCTGTTCGGGTACACTGAGGGGAAATTTAGCATAGCCAATGCACTCCAACCAGCATGTCTTTCAGACTGTGGGGTGAAACTGAAGCTACCGGAGGAAACCCACGCAGACATGAGAAGAATGTTCAGACTCCACATAGACAGTGACCCAAGCCAGGAATTGAACCTGTGTCCCTGGTGCCATGAATCACAGAATCACAGTGCAGAAGAGGTCTGCACAGATGCCCTGACCTACCCATCTAATCCTACTTGCCAGCACTTGGTCCATAGTCTTGAGTTTTATGGTGTACCAAGTACTCATGGGGCAGCAGTGCTGATTGCTGATTACTAATTTGGTTTGATTTGATTTATTATTGTCACATGTATTAACATACAGTGTGCCTTTTAATGTTGCAGTTGTATAAAACGTTGATTAGACCTCATTTGGAATACTGTGTCCAGTTCTGGTCGCCTTACTACCGGAAGGACGTGGAGACTCTGGAGAGAGTGCAGAGGAGAGTTTACCAGGATGCTGCCTGGTATGGAAGGCCTGAGTTACGAGGAGAGGTTAGGCAAATTGCGGCTGTTTTCCTTAGAAAGACGTAGACTTAGAGGAGATTTAATACAGGCATACAAGATTATGAGGGATATAGATAGAGTAAACAGGGTTAAGCTTTTTCCTAGGATGGACTCAAATACCACGAGGGATCACGGGCTTAGGGTGAGGGGGGTAAGGTATAATTTGGATGCTAGAGGGAGTTTTTTCACACAGAGGGAGGTGGGGGTATGGAATGCGCTGCCAAGTAAAGTGGTGGAGGCAGGTACTCTGGAGTTATTTAAGAAATACTTAGATGGGCACATGAACAGAATGGGAATGGAGGGGTATAGAAAACTGATTTAAAATAGGGATCATGAGCCTTGGGAGTCCCTGGGAAGTGTGTAAATAGATGATGATATTGATGTACTTGTTTTTATCCTACAGGTGCTTTCGTCCACCTTGTTGTCTAACAAGGGGCATACACGCGATGGGTCGTGAGGGGACTGCTCTTGGATTCTTCAAGAGTATCCTAGTGCTTCACGTCGTTAGTGTACGCTTGATCTGGACCATTTGATGGGCAACACGACAGCTCAGTGACTATCGCTGTGCTGTGCAGATACATGGATTTGGGCCTGTGTCTGTGGGAGTTTGCGCATTCTCCCTGTGCTTGCGTGGGTTTTCTCCGGGTGCTTCGGTTTCCTCCCACATCCCAAAAATGTGCTCTTAGGCTAATTGGCAGAACAAATTCTCCCTAAATTGTCTCAAATTTGGTTTTTAATCTATAGATCTTCCAACAGAGACAGGGATCACGGTAGAGGTGGGAACATCGGGGTGGCGGTGCGGGCTCGCTGGGCCGAAGGACCTGTTTCCCGTGCTGTTTTGTTCTTTGTTCTATACAGACAAATTATACCGTTCATAGAGAAGGAAAAGAGAGGGTGCAGAATGTAGTTTTACAGTCATAGCTAAAGTGTAGAGAAAGATCAATTTAATGCAAGGTAAATCCATTCAAAAGTCTGACAGTAGCAGGGAAGAAGCTGTTCTTGAGTCGGTTGGTACATGACCTCAGGCTTTTCTATCTTTTTCCTGATGGAAGAAGGTAGAAGAGAGAATGTCTGGGGTGCGTGAGGTCCTTGATTATGCTGGCTGCTTTTCCGAGGCAGTGGGAAGTGTAGACAGAGTCAATGGATGGGAGGCTGGTTTGCGTGATGGATTGGACTACATTCATGACCTTTTATAGTTTCTTGTGGTCTTGGGCAGAGCAGGAGCCCATACCAAGCTGTGACGCAACCAGAAAGAATGCTTTTTTATGGTGCATTGGTAAAAAATGCCACCGTACTATTTCCAATAAGTAAACCAACTTACTTTTCTCCCCATTAATGTATTCTTTGTAATAATTAAACAAACAATGTTCAAAAAACAAAGCCAGTGTTTGGGCAGTGGGTGATTTTTGCTTGGAATGTGATGTGAGGGGAAGGGGCTGGTGATTTTGGGCTGTGATGAGGAGATATTCCTTGCCATTTCCTCAGAGCCACAGGTTGCCCAGAGTTTATTCAATGAATGAGACTGTTGCTGCATCCATCCTCCCTCACTCTCGGCGCTCGGTTATTGCGGCTGGTGCGACTGTGCGAAGATCGATTGGCGCGGGCTGGAAGGGGCGGAGTGCGGGTTGATGGGCGTGTGGATTAACCATTGGGCAGCCGGGAACGGGCAGCGGCAGCTCCTGATTGGCGGAAGGGGGGGGAAGGGGCGGGACTGTGTTGTCAAGCGGGCGAGGATGAGGTGAGAGTGGGAGAGATAGTGAGGGAGGAGGGAATGAGGGACGGAGGGGGAGGGAATGAGGGACGGGGGGGGGAGGGAATGAGGGGAGGGGGGGGGAGGGAATGATGGAGCGGGGGGGGAGGGAATGGGGGAACGTGGGGGTGGGGGAAGGGAGGGACGGGGGGGGAGGGAATGAGGGACGGGGGGAGGAGGAATGAGGGGGGGGGAGGTGATGAGGGGGGGGAGGGAATGAGGGGGGGGAGGGAATGAGGGGACGGGGGGGAGGAGGGAATGAGGGGGGGGAGGAGGGGAATGAGGGACGGAGGGGGGAGGAGGGAATGAGGGGACGGGGGGGAGGAGAGGAAGGACAGAAGGGGGAGGGACGGGGGGAGGAGAGGAGGACAGAGGGGGGATGGACGGGGGGAGGAGAGGAGGACAGAGGGGGGAGGACGGGGGTAGGAGAGGAGGGACAGAGGGGGAGGGGAGGGGGGGAGGAGAGAGGGGACAGAGGGGGGAGGGACGGGGGGAGGAGAGGAGGGACAGAGGGGGGGGGAGGGGAGGGGGGGGAGAGGAGGGGACAGAGGGGGGAGGGAGGGGGGAGGAGAGAGGGACAGAGGGGGGAGGGACGGGGGGAGGAGAGGAGGGGACAGAGGGGGGAGGGACGGGGGGAGGAGGAGGAGGGACAGAGGGGGGGGGACGGGGGGAGGAGAGGAGGGACAGAGGGGGGGGGGACGGGGGGATGAGAGGAGGGACAGAGGGGGGAGGGACGGGGGTAGGAGAGAGGGACAGATGGGGTAGGGACGGGGGGAGGAGAGGAGGGACAGAGGGGGGAGGAGAGGAGGGGGACAGAGGGGGGGGACGGGGGGAGGAGGGGGAGGGACATAGGGGGGAGTGACGGGGGGGGGGAGGGGAGGAGGGACAGGGGGGGGAGGGCGGGTGGTGGATCCCCCTCCCCCTCCCCAACCCCACCCTCCCCCAACCCCTACCCCCCCCTCCCCCACCCCACCACCACACCCACCCCACACAGCTCTCTATAACCTCCCACACCCCTCTCCCTCACACAGCCCTGTACAAACCTCACCACCCACACACACACAGTGCCCTATACAACCTTTACCCTTCTCTCCCTTCCAACAGCCCAGTATGACCCTTACCCCCCACCCCCCACAAAATCCTATACAACCCTTACCCCAACACCTTCCCTGCCCCCACACCTCAATCCCTGCCCCACGTCTTTGTACCCCCACACAACAGCCACAGGGGAATAATCCTGGAGATTGCTTTAATGGGCCTGGGCACGCAATCACATTGACACAGCTTGCCTGTTCTTTGTGCGTTCTTGATTTGCAGCTATAAAACAGCGTGCTCCATCTCACAAAACTATCATAGAGTTTTCAGGTTTAACTTTTTGATGAATTGCAGTTTTATACGATAGTGTTGGCTGATGCTTGTTGCTTTGATTTTATTTATCATTGTCACATGTACTGAGATACAGTGAAAAGTATTGTTTCTTGCACATTATGCAGACAAAAATATATTGTTCATACAGTACATGGGGAAAAGAAAAGGAGAAAGTGCAGAATGTAGTGTTACAGTCACAGCTAGGGTGTAAAGAAAGATCAACTTAATGCAAGATATGCCCATTCAAAAGTCTGACAGCATCAGGGAAAAAGCTGTTCTTGAGTTGACTTCAGATTTTTGCATCTTTTTCCTGATGGAAGAAAGTGGAAGAGAGAATGACCTGGGTGTGTGATGGGTACACAGTTCTTGGAAAGTTTCAGAAATATACATTGGGCCCATGATTTTATGTCTTTCTTTAAAACAAAAGCAGTCTTAGAACTGTTTATCAATCTCACTTGGGAGACCACACAATACTTTATGAGCAAACGCATTATAATAATGGGTATTCATCTGAGATTTGGATAGAGAGAGTAAAAGAGCATTGTTATCCTATATCTACAAGGCCTTGTGGCTGCAACAGTAATGCCATTACAACTAGAATAGAAGTAATCCCTTGCTGTAGCTTCCCTGCAAGTGTTTGATGGGGACAGTGCAGAGGGAACTTTATTCTGCATCTAACCCTGTGCTGTATCTGTCCTGGGAGTCTTTGGAAACAGTAGGGAGCTTTACTCTGTAACTAACCCCATGCTGTACCTGTCCTGGTAGTGTTTGATGGGGTCAGTGCAGAGGGACCTTTATTCTGTATCTAACCCTGTACTGTACTTGTCCTGGTAGTGTTTGATGGGGTCAGCGTAGAGGGACCTTTAGAACATAGAACATTACAGCGCAGAACAGGTCCTTCGGCCTTCGATGTTGCGCCGACCAATTAACAAAAAGCAATGACCCTCTAACCTAAACCATTCCCTTTTCATCCATAAACTTATCTACTAACCTCTTAAACGCCACCAAACTTGGCGCATCTACAACTGCAGCAGGCAGGGCATTCCATACCCTTACCACCCTCTGGGTAAAGAACCTACCTCTGACATCCGTCCTATAACTACCACCCCTTAATTTAAAGCTATGTCCCCTCGTGCTAGCTTTCTCCATCCTAGGAAAAAGGCTATCACTGTCCACCCTATCTAAACCTCTAATCATCTTATATGTTTCAATAAGGTCTCCTCTTAGTCGCCTTCTTTCCAACGAAAACAACCTCAAATCCCTCAGCCTCTCTTCATAAGACCTGCCCTCCATACCACGCAACATCCTGGTAAACCTCCTCTGTACCCTCTCCAATGCCTCCACATCTTTCTTATAATGTGGGGACCAGAACTGTACAGAATACTCCAAGTGCGGCCGCACTAGAGTTTTGTACAGTTGCAACATGACGTTGCGGCTCCGAAATTCAATCCCCTACCAATAAAAGCTAAGACTCCGTATGCCTTCTTAACAACCTTATCGACTTGATTGCCAACTTTCAGGGATCTATGCACATATACACCAAGATCCCTCTGTTCATCAACACTATTAAGAGTCCTACCATTAGCCCTATACTCTACACATTTGTTATTCCTGCCAAAGTGAATTACCTCACACTTTTCCACATTAAACTCCATTTGCCACCTCTCGGCCCAGCTCTGCAACTTGTCCAAGTCTCTCTGCAAACTATAACACCCCTCTTCACTATCTACCACTCCTCCGACTTTGGTGTCATCCGCAAATTTACTAATCCATCCTTCAATACCCTCATCCAGATCATTTATAAAAATTACAAACAGCAGGGGCCCCAAAACAGATCTCTGAGGTACACCACTTGTAACTGAACTCCATGATGAATAATTTCCATCAACCACCACCCTCTGTCTTCTATCAGCTAGCCAATTCCTAATCCAATTAGCTAAATCACCCTCAATCCCATACATCTGCATTTTCTCTGTATCTAACCCTGTACTGTACTTGTCCTGGGAGTGTTTGATGGGAACAGTGTCGAGGGAGCTTTAGTCTGTATCTAATCCTGTGCTGTACCTGTCCTGGAAGTGTTTGATGGGGTCAGCGTAGAGGGACCTTTACTCTGTATCTAACCCTGAGCTGTATCTGCCCTGGGAGTGTTTGATGGGAGCAGTGTAGAGGGAGCTTTACTCTATATCTAACCCCTTGCTGTACCTGTCCTGGGAGTGTTTGATGGGGACAGTGTAGAGGGAGCTTTACTCTGTACCTAACCCCGTGCTGTACCTGTCTTGTGATGTTTGATAGGGGGACAGTGTAGAGGGAGCTTTACTCTGTATCTAACCCCGTGCTGTACCTGTCCTGGGAGTATTTGATGGGGTCAGCGTAGAGGGACCTTTACTCTGTATCTAACCCTGAGCTGTATCTGCCCTGGGAGTGTTTGATGGGAGCAGTGTAGAGGGAGCTTTACTCTGTATCTAACCCTGTGCTGTACCTGTCTTGTGATGTTTGATGGGGGGACAGTGTAGAGGGATCTTTACTCTGTATTTAACCCTGTACTGTACTTGTCCTGGGAGTGTTTAATGGGGACAGTGTAGAGGGAACTTTAGTCTGTATCTAACCCATGTTACACCAGTCCTGGGAGTGTTTCATGGGGACAGTGTGGAGGGAGTTTTACAGGTCGGCAGTAATGCAGAAGTTGTTGGGCTGCCGATAATTGCTCAGTGAGACAGGATTGGGAGATGAGAAAATTCGGTCAATGATCTTGTATTTAATACATTGGGGGTTGGAACATTCCTAATTCTAAAATGGTATTTATATATTAATGTACTTTAATCACTGTCTACCTCCTAATATTAACGATGTTTTGCTGTGTTTGCGCAGGTTAAATATTGATGGATTGTTGGTCTACTTCCCTCATGATTTTATCTATCCAGAGCAATATTCTTACATGTTGGAGCTGAAAAGGATCCTTGATGCAAAGGTAACTTTCACAGAATACTTGGATCTTAATCCTGTGGAATGCTCAGATGTTGGACAAACAATTGTCACGTTGTCCTCTCGCACCTCGGGGGTGGCACGGTGGCACATTGGTTAGTGTTACCAACCAGTTAACACTATGTTGCAAGTTGCCTCCAGCATCTGGGATCTTTGTTTGATTCTCAGCTCGGGTCACTGTCTGTGCAGAATCTGCATGTTCTCCCCATGTTTGCATGGGTTTCCCCCGGGTGATCCGGTTGTCTCCCACAGTTCAAAAGGCATCCGGATTAGGTGCATTGGGCCAGGCTAAATTCTCTCTGTGTACCTGAACAGACGCCACAGTGTGGCAACTAGCGGGTTTTCACAATAACTTCATTGCAGTGTTAATGTAAGCTGACTTGTGATACCAATAATAAATTTTTAGATGTTTGTCACAGCAAACCAATCTGACTGAAACTTTGTCTCTTTCACGTGAGGGTTTCCTGACTCCACATCCAAAAATCTCGTCTTGAAATTCTCTCCAAGAGTTGCTCCCACTTTTGGTTGGCTTCACCGATATCCCTCCTCAGAGGATTTCAGTTTTGCCTTAGGCATAGGAGCAGAAGTAGCCCATTTGGCCCATCAAGTCTGTTCCACCATTCAGTGTGACCATGACTAATCTGACCCTCCCCAATTTCACTTATCTATCTTCTGAGATTTTAAATACCTCAGCATTTAACATTGGCTGTGTCTTAACACCAGATCATTTTATACATTGCAATCAGAGCATGACTTTCTAAACTGAAGGGAAAACAAGTAAAGATTATGCGACATGGCCTTGTAATTTAACCCTTTAAACCCTGGCATCCAATGAATGTTTGCTTTATCCCTCTTGAGGCCAATGGATGCTCTGTGAGATTAAGAACACAATGTAGTGGGCGATAGGATAGATTCAGATCTACAAGTGATAACAGACCCTTGTTCAGCATGATGTTTCCTTATAGTGTGCTCAGAAAGATGAGGTTACAGAGTTGGGAGGGGTGAATTGGTGGTGGATGGAATTGAACACCTGGATGAGAGTTTAGAATTGAGTCATTGCAGGATCAGCTTTGATTTTGTTGTGTTTGAGTACATAGAACATTTCAGCGCAGAACAGGCCCTTCGGCTTTCGATGTTGCGCTGACCAATTAAGAAAAAGCAACGACCCTCTAACCTAAACCATTCCCTTTTCGTCCATAAACTTATCTACTAATCTCTTAAACGCCACCAAACTTGGCGCATCTGCAACTGCAGCAGGCAGGGCATTCCATACCCTTACCATCCTCTGGGTAAAGAACCTACCTCTGACATCCATCCTATAACTACCACCCCTTAATTTAAAGCTATGTTCCCTCGTGCTAGCTTTCTCCATCCTAGGAAAAAAGCTATCACTGTCCACCCTATCTAAACCTCTAATCATCTTATATGTTTCAATAAGGTACTCATTGGACTGATGATATTTGCTGTCTGTAACTCTGGAGTTCTCTGCCCCTCTGTGTGTTTCAGGGTCACGGGGTGCTGGAAATGCCTTCGGGCACTGGGAAGACTGTGTCACTGCTTTCACTGATTGTGGCCTATCAAATGGTGAGGATGCTGCTCTCGTTCACTGTTACGTTGGTGGGTGGGTGTGGGTCATATTGTGGGGATCGGGGCATGGTCAGGCTGGAGGGCAGTGGGTTAAGGTAGGAGGATTGGGGAAGGTTGATGGGTCAGGATGTGGCAAGTGGGTCAGAGTGGGGGCTTTGGCTGGATGGCGGTGAGCTGCATTTTAGTGATTTTGACAGACATTTCTACCCATGTGAAGCTGGGAATAGAGTCTGAATCTACTCAAAGCTGTGCTGCCACCACTTCAGTGTTTGGAACAAGGTCAATATTTCTGGAGATAGAGAATCATCTTTCCTCCCACTCCACCTGCCGACATTAACTTTGCATGGAGGGGTGGTGTACTCTTAGACTGGTAGCAGTGATTACAGTGGGTAGGAGGTGGAAGGTGGGGGCAGAGGGAGCAGGTGGAAGTTGGTGCAGAGATTGTGGTGGTGTGGGAAGTGTGGACTGAATGGGTACTGTATTGATCGATAGAGATTCGCACCTGTGCTATCAGTTGTTGGGAAACTGTGGGAATTCTGATTCTGTTAAGGTTCACCCATGGATATTAACCAGTGTAACTACAGAGTCTCCTTTTCCATTCTGACTGGAACCATCTTTCTGTAATGCAAATACTATCTGAAGATTGTGGAAATATCTGTGGTATCTTACAATCTGGCTGGGATCTAATTCAACTCAGTAATGCATCTCTCTCTTTGTTTTTCTCTCTCTCTCTCTCTTGTGTTATCTCCTACTTGCACTGTATTGTGTGTTTGTGTATCACTATCTGTCTCTGTGTGTGTACATCACTCTGTCTGACTCCTGTCTATCCAGACGTATCCAACAGAAGTGACCAAGCTGATCTATTGTTCTCGAACAGTTCCTGAGATAGAGAAGGTAAGAAAAGATTGTGAAATACTTGATTTTATACAATGTGCCATTCATCAGTAATTATTGGGAATATTGCTGCTCTTTCACAGTTTGAAGATTTATCTTTCACTTGGCTCCTTTCAGTGAAGCAACTGTCCTGTCCTGAAACTCCAGCTCTCCCCCAGAGTGGCTGAGGCTGGATTTAGTGTCCTCAACAATTCACAGCAGCAATTTATTATATGATATGAATTATATGATAATTATATTTTTGTTTTATCATTCTTTTATTTCAATATAAAAGTTCTAAGTGATTGGGACACAGCCAGGCGTGTATATCAAATAAACCATGGGTAATATCTATGTTGCCAACATATTAAGAAGTCTCACAAACATTAGGTTAAAGTCCAACAGGTTTATTTGTTATTACGAGCTTTTGGATGCCTCTGTTTCAGTTGAGTGAAGGAGCAGCGCTCTGAAAATTTGTGATACCAAATAAACCTTTTGGATTTTAACCTGGTGTTGTGAGACCTCTTACTGTGCCCACCCCAGTTTGATGTTGGCATCTACACATCAGTGTCAATATATGACACATGATCGTTCAGTTCCACAATGGGCAAGATATTCATTTAAAAATGAAGAGGTTTATATGGAGCTTGTCTGAGAGTCAGCGAGAGTGTTTGTATCTTTGCTGATAGCACAGTGACTTCCACCCTCTCATACACCACTTACTATTCCTGTAGGCTGTTCCCACGTACTAGTAGATTCAAGTCAATGTTACTCAATAATCAGCGCGTGAGATTCAAGCAGTCAACATGAATCAGAACTGACACCCAAACTTCCAAAATGCAGGTCTGACACAACACTGACAGTTTACATTCCGGCAATTTTTGCAGGTTAAATATTCTTGCATTCTTTGTGTTTCCTCCCACTGTCCCCCACCTCTCAGGTAATTGAGGAACTCCGCAAGCTGCTTGATTACTATGAGAAACAGACCAGTGAGAAGGTGGAATTCCTGGCTCTGGCTCTGAGCTCCAGGAAGAATCTCTGCATCCACCCAGAGGTGAGTTTTGCTGTGTAACCCCCCCCCCCGTGGCTGTCGATAAGTCAAATAGCGTTGCACGAGACTGAGTTGGATTCTTTGCCACTCTGGGCATTGTCCAGGCAAACAACGCTTAACTGTCATTGGCTTCTAATCTGTGCAGCCAGGTGGTAATTTAGCCTGGGCTGAGCCCAAAGCTTCCTCCACCTAATCCAGAGTTTATTGATGATACTGTGCCTTTAAAAAATGTATTTTTATCATGTTTCTTATAAGGGGTACATTTAAAAGTCAGCTCTGTTTTGTATCTGGGCAGCAGGCAACTCGTTTGTTGACAATGCAGGATAATGACTGATTCTAGCTAATGATGTGTTTGTCTAAACAGAGTTAATGCGTTTTCATTTACTTAGATACCCCTTGGGGTTTAAGACTCGGGTTTTGATAGATTGAGATAGTCATGATTTAATGGGAGGAGCTAAGCTTGCAGGAAAGAGTGAGTTTTAGTTTCATTTTTAAAACCAAGAGCACTTGCTGACTGGACTGTTTAAAAGAGGTCTTTTTCTGAAAAGATCTCTCTCTCTCTCTCTCCAGAAGTGTTCAAAAAAGCTCCGACTGTTAACAACACTGACATGCTTGTACTTGTTTGTGAACTGATTTTGAAGAGTTTCAATGTACAAGAGGAATATTGTTTGAATTGGAACTAGTAGGGAAAGGTTAGCAGTTAAGAATTGTATCTTGTCATTTTTAAATATTTCAGTAGGTAAAAGTTGAACTAATTCATTTGTTGTGGCTAAACCATATTGTTAAATAAAGTTTATTTTGACAAAAGCTTCCAAGTGTATCAATAGAATCACACCTGGAGTGAAGCACCTTATCCTCACACTAATGCCAAAATATAAAAGCTGATGGGTCTGGTCGGGGTTTCTGATCCACACTTTAATATCGGTGAACTCTGGACTCCATTCCTTGTGGGGTACAGAACAGTCCGCTTCACATTCAGAATTTACAGATTAGCCTCCCTGGGGCAAAGATTTTTAAAGACAAATCATTTTAATTAATGGAATAAGAGAGACAGTGATAGCTTGGGAATGAATTTGGCTGAGTGACAGGAAGCAGTGTGTCATGATCAACAATATCTTTTTGCATTGAAGGATGGTATATAGTGGCATTCTCTTCATGTCCACCACACGCAGACAGGTGCAGGCACAGACACGCACAGACCACACACTTTTGTACCTGAGTCAGCAACTCTGATTGTGGTGTGGAAAATGCAATTCTGAAATTTGTGGATGACACAAAGCTTGAAAGTATTATGAACTCTGAAGAACAGAATGAGAGAGGACAGAGATAGATTGTGAAAGGATAATGTTAGCAGGAAGAATATGGAGAGATAGTATAAAAAAAGATACAGTTCTAAGGATCATAGAATCATAAATCCCTACACTGCAGAAGAAGGTCATTCAGCCCTTCATGTCTGCACTGACTCTCTGATCCAGGTTCCCTCACCCACCCTATTCTCTTAACCCCACGTATTTACATTGTCAATCCCCCTAACCTGCACATCTTGGACACTAAGGGGCAATTTAGCATGGCAATCTATTTAACCTATACATCGTTGGACACCAAGGAGTAATTTAGCGTGGCCAGTGCACCTAACCTACATATCTTTCATACTGTGGGAGGAAACTGGAGCACCTGGAGGAAACCCACACAGACACAGAGAGAACATGCAGACTCTGCACAGACAGCCAGCCAAGACCAGAACTGAACCCGGGTCTCTGGAGCTGTGAGGCAGCAGTGCTAACCACTGTGCCCCCCAACAAAGGGATGAGAAACTTCAGTTTTGTAAATGGGAGAAACTGTAACTTCTCTAAGGAGGGGAGAAAGTTGAGAGGAGATCTGATCAAGGTATTCAGTATCATGAATGGTTTGGATGGAGTAAACGGGGAGAAACAGTTCCCATTGGGGAACCAGGGGGCACCTGATTTAACATGAATGGCAAATGAACCAAAGGCAACTTGAGGAAAAAGTTCATTTTGTGCACCAAGTGGTTCGGACCTAGAACATCGTGCCTGGGAGTGCAGTGGAGGCAGGTTCAACAGCAGCTTCCAAAAGTATGTTGGATATCCATCAGAACTGAAAACAACTGCAGGACTATGGGATAGAGGGCAGCGGAATGGAACCTACTGAATTACTCTTGTAAGAACCAGCATACGCATGATAATCTGTGCTGAAACCATTCTGTGAGGCTAACCACTGCTGACCCACGTGGATTAACTGCTGGACATTTCATTGACTGCTTGTGGGATCTTGTTTTGTGCAGTTGGGTCGGTTGTCCACCTGTTGGCTGAGAAACATTCGGTCACTGTCCTGAGGAAGTGACCCTTGGAAGTGTTTACTTTGTGTCATTTTCCTGAAGAATAGTTGGAATTTGATTTGTTGTTGTTGTTGTTTGAAGGTCAGTGCCCAGCGGTTTGGAAAGGAAGTTGATGGCAAGTGTCGCAGTCTGACTGCCTCCCATATCAGAATGCAGCACTCAAGCAACCCCACCATCCCCGTCTGCCAGTTCTACGAGGTGCGTATCAGCAGCTAAGGTTTATAAAGGTTATTTTGATTTATTATTGTCACATGTATTAACATGCAGTGAAAAGTATTGTTTCTTGCACACTATACAGACTATACCGTTCATAGAGAAGGAAAGGAGAGAGCGCAGAACGTAGTGTTACAGTCACAGCTAGGGTGTAGAGAGAAATCAATTTTATGTAGGTAAGTCTATTCAAAAGTCTGACAGCAGCAGGGAAGAAGCTGTTCTTGAGTCGGTTGGTATGTGATCTCAGACTTTTGTATCTTTTTCCCAATGGAGGAAGGTGGAAGAGAGGATGTCTGGGCTGCTTGATTACGCTGGCTATTTTTCCAAGGCACTGGGAAGTTAGACAATGCCAACGATGGGAGGCTGGTTTGAATAATGGACTGGGCTTCGTTCACGACCCTTTGTAGTTTCTTGCGGTCTTGGGCAGAGCAGGAGCCCATACCAAGCTGTGACACAATTAGAAAGAATGCTTTCTTTAGTGCATTTATAAAAGTTGGTGGGGGTGGTAGCTGACATGCCAAATTTCCTTAGCCTTCTGAGAAAGCAGAGGTGTGGGTCAGCATGGAGCGACAGGGTTGTTGGTGATTGGGACATCTAAAAACTTGAAGCTCTCGACACTTTCTATTTCATTCCTGTCCAGGGGACATGCCCTCCACTGTGCTTCCTGAAGTCAATAACTATCTCCTTTGTTTTGTTGATATTGAGGGAGAGATTATTGTTGCTGCACCGGTTCACTAGGTTCTCCATCCCTTTTCTGTGCTCTGTCTCGTCATTGTTTGAGATCCGACCCACTAACTTGAAAATGGAATTGGAGGGAAATGTGGTCGCACAGTCACAGTTGTATAAGGAGTATCTGGAGGGCTGAGAACACAGCCTTGTGGGCACCGATGTTGAGGATGATTGTGGAGAAGGTGTTGTTGCCTATCTTTATTGATTGTGGTCTGTGAATTAGGACATCTAGGATTCAGTTGTGGAGGGAGGAGCCAAGCATTATTTGATGGCTCCTGTATCATTAATGTGTCAGTTTTGTGCCACTGCTATCAGATTCTGCATGTGAACGTTATTATGTACAGCTATCACTGCCTACTGGACACCAAGATTGGCTCTGTTATGTGTGTGTGCAATTTCTTTGACAGGAATTTGATCTCCATGGGAAGCAACTGCCTTTATCCTCTGGGATTTACAACCTGGATGACCTGAAGGCTTATGGGAAGCAGAAGGGATGGTGTCCCTATTTCCTGGCCAGATATTCCGTAAGTGAATCCAAATTTGCCGCAGGCGGGTGGTTCTAAGTTTCTCTTTTCCTTATTTCTGTCCACCTGAAGCCTTGTCGCTGTGCTGCTGAGCCGGTCCTGCTCCGTGGTCGTTGGAAAGCATCGTAGTTTACCCAGTCTGATCCTGACCTCCCTCCCATCCACATATTCCCAGTGCTGAGACAGACTCAGTACTGGGTCTATCAAGAACTTCCTGCTTCAGGTCCAGTGTCTCAAGTTTGCCGATTTGGAAATGCAGTATTTTTGCACTGTGTCTTGATTAAGGAGATGGGTGAATATCTGCTGAAGATGTATGTGTGTGTGTGTGTGTGTGAGACTGTGCAAGCGAGTGATGTGCATGCTCCTGTCGGTTTGGGTAACCTCAGTAGAGACATTATGAGGTTTGAACGTGATTCACCTGTCATGGAATGACATGCGAGGACTAACAGAGAGCTGTAGTTCTTAGAATCCCTACGATCAGAATGAGGCCATTCAGCCTATCGAGTCTATACTGATTCTCTCTCTGACAGAGTATGTCACCCAGGCCGCCTTCCCCCGCCCTATCCCCATAAACCCACACGTTTCGCATGGCCAATCACCTAATCTGCACACCTTAGAGTGTGGGAGGAAACCCACGCAGATGCGGAAGAATGTACAAACTCAGCACAGTCAGTGACCCAAGCCAGGAATTGAACCCGCTCCTGACGCTGTGAGGCAGTGGTGCTAACCACTGTGTCGCCCAAAATCAGCAGCACCCAGTATGGGAGTCGAACCCATGATCCAGTGATTGAGAGTCTTATTCTCTTATTGGCTGAGCTCAATTGACACGTTTGTGGGCGGCATGGTAGCACAGTGGTTAGCACTACTGCTTCATAGCTCTGGGGACCTGGGTTTGATTCCTGACTTGGATTACTGTCTGTGTGGAGTTTGCACATTCTCCTCATGTCTGCATGGGTTTCTTCCAGGTGCTTCTGGTTTCCTCCCACAATCCAAAGATGTGTGAGTTGGATTGATTCGCCATGCTAAAGTTGCCCCTTAGGGCTCTGAGATGCATAGGTTAGAGGGATTAGCGGGTAAATATATAGGGATATGGAGTGGGTCATGGGTAGGATTGTGGTTGGTGCAGACTCAATGGGCCGAATGGCCCCTTTCTGCACTATACGGTTTCTATGAAAGTTTTTGAGGGAAATTTCAAATTAATTTACAGGATGTAGACTTTGCTAGCTAGGTTAGCAGTTACACTGCCCTTGCCACGAATTTATTGGATTTCTGAGGATGTAATTAGTGTGGTAGACACAGGGGAACCAGTGGATGTGGTCTTTTTAGATTTCCAAAAGGCATTTGATAAGGTGCCTCACAAAAGGTTGCTGCAGAAGGTTAGGGTGCATAGAGTTGGGGAATAAGGTGTTAGTGTGGATAGAGGGTAAGTTATCTAATAAGAAGCAGAGTTGGAATTAATGGGTGCTATTATGGTTGGCAGCTGGTGACTAGTGGAGTGCCCAGGGATTGGTGCTGGGCCCTCAACTGTTTACTGCTTACACAGGCAAT
The DNA here is from genome assembly GCA_024679065.1 of Sphyrna mokarran. NCBI lineage: Eukaryota > Metazoa > Chordata > Chondrichthyes > Carcharhiniformes > Carcharhinidae > Sphyrna > Sphyrna mokarran. The sequence continues at coordinate 372,044 of JAGIQG010000036.1, read as the reverse complement.
CTGGAGAAAGGGGCTGAGTGCAGGGTAACGAAATTTGCTAATGACGCGAAGATGAGTGGAAAAGCAAATTGCATGGAAGGTGCAGAAAGTCTGCAAAGAGATCTGGATAGGCTGAGTGAGTGGGCGAGGGTCTGGCAGATGGAATATAATGTTAGCAAGTGTGAGGTTATCCACTTTGGTAGAAATAATGGTAGGAGGGATTATTATTTAAAAGGCAAAAAGCTGCAGCATGCGACATTGCAGAGAGACCTGGGGGTCCTTATGCACGAATCGCAAAAACCCAGTCTGTAGGTGCAGCAGGTGATCAAGAAGGCGAATGAAATGTTGGCCTTTATAACGAGGGGATAGAATATAAAAGTAGGAAGGTCTTGCTGCAACTGTACAGGGCACTGGTGAGGCCGCAGCTGGAGTACTGTGTGCAGTTTTGGTCACCACATTTGCGGAAGGGTATATTGGTCTTGGTGGGAGTGCAGAGAAGATTCACTAGGCTGGTACCAGAGATGAGGGGGTTAGTCTATGAAGAGAGATTGAATAGACCGGGTCTGTACTCATTGGAGTTTAGAAGGCTGAGGGAGAATCTTATAGAGACATATAAGGTAATGAAGGGGTTAGATAGGTAGAGAGATTCTTCCTACTTAGAAAGGACAGCAGGACTAGAGGGCACAGCCTCAAAATTGGGGGGGGGGGGGGGTTTAGATCGGAGTTGAGGAGAAACTTCTTCACTCAAAGGGTGGTGAATCTGTGGAATTTTCTGCCCGTTGAAGTGGTGGAGGCTACTTCGCTGAGTATATTTAAGTCACGGGTAGATAGGTTTCTGATAGATAAGTGAAGTAAGGGTTATAGAGAGAAAGCGGGAAACTGGAACTGATCCACTTCAGATCAGCCATGATCTTATTGAATGGCAGGGCCAGGCTCGAAGGGCTAGATGGCCGACTCGTGCTCCTATTTCTTATATTCCTGACCAGATGTCAATATCTTTAAGAGGGAATGTTTCAGGATCCGTGTGTTATTTGAGTGTTTCTACATCACTAATGCATCAACTTTGTGCCATCCCTATAGATTCTGCATGCAAACATTATTGTGTACAGCTATCACTACCTACTGGACCCCAAGATTGCAGACCTAGTGTCCAAGGAGCTATCACGAAGATCAGTGGTGGTGTTTGATGAGGCTCACAATATCGGTATGTCCTCAACATGTACAAAAATTCATATATTTATTTTATTCATTTGTGGGACAAGAGTCTCACTGGCTGGGCCAGGATTTATTGCCCATCCCTAATTGCCCTTGGAGGACAGCTGACAGTCAACAGTAGCTGTGGCTCTGGAACCACGTGTAGGCCAGACTGGGTAAGGGCAGCAGATTTCTTTCCCTAAAAGACATTAATGAATCAGATGGAGTTTTCTGACAATTTGCAAAGGTTTTAGTGGATTCTTAATTCTAGATTTTTTTGTTGAATTCAAATTCCACCAGCTGTCATGGTGGGATTCGAACCTGGTTCCTGGAACATTAGCTGAGTTTCTGGATTAATCATCTAACAACAATACGCCATCTGGTAATAAGCCGTCGCCTCCCCTTGTCTAATTATAATAATGATGTAGTGTATTATATGTTCCTGAGATCTTTTAAAATTACACGCATCCATTACATCCTGCACTGTCCAGTCGTAGAATCCTACATTGCAAAAAAAGGCAATTTGGTCCATCGAGTCTGCACCGACTACAATCCCTCCCAGGCCCTATCCCCATAACCCCATCCGTTTACCCTAGCTAGTTTCCCTGACACTAAGGGGCAATTTAGCACGACCAATCCAATAACCCACACATCTTTAGACTGTGGGAGAAAACAGGAGCACCCGGAGGAAACCCACACAGACACGGGGAGAATGTGCAGACTTCACACAGACAGTGACCCAAGCTGGGAATCGAATCTGGGTCCCTGGTGCTGTGATGCAGCAGTCCTAGCCACTGTGCCACCGCGCGGCCCCAAGTCAAGTGCAGTACGCAGTAGCAAACCTTCTGCTGTAAACTCCCAAGTTCGAACCTCGGCCACATTGAACTACATCACTTGTCCTCGAGGGTGTGCTCTGAGTAAAACGCATCCCTTAAACGATTTTTTTTGTGAGGTGGATGGATGTGGAGTGAGACGCCCCCCCCTCCCAATTTATTTTACCAAGATTCCTTCCAGCAAGCAAACATTGGAGATTCACTTGTGACTGAACTGAGCTAGATTTCAGTTCCAGGGCTGGAGATCTAGTTACTGATTGGCTCGGAGCAGCATAGCGGTTAGCACTGCTGCCCCACAGTGCCAGGGACCCGGAGCCAAATCCCGGCTTGGGTCACTGTCTGTGCAGCGTCTGCATGTTCTCCACATGTCTGCATGGGTTTCCTCTGGATGTTCCAATTTTCTCCCACACTCCAAAGATGTGAAGACTAGGTGAATTGGCCATGCTAAATTGCGCTTTAGTGTCGGGACTAGCGAGGGTAAATATATGGGGCTATGACATAGGGCCTCCCTGGATGAAATTGTGGTTGGTGCAGACTTGATGGGTCAAACAGCTTCCTTCTGCACTGTGATTTTATCAGAAAGGTTTCTGATTCTCTTGCCCATTTTTAAAAAAAAGTTATATTTTTGAAAACAAAAAGATTTTTAATGTTATTTCTCCAAACTCTTTTCAGACAATGTTTGTATTGACTCAATGAGTGTGAACATTACTCGACGCATGTTGGACCAGTGTCAGAACAACATTGAAACATTACAGAAGACTATCCAACAGTGAGTCAATAACCAGTACTTCAACCAGTTTCATTTATTCATTCTTGTTCTGCTTAAGTGATCTGCCCTAGAACCGATCAAACAGGCAGCTCCTTGGGAACAAGATATGCTGAAGCTGGGAGTCTGAAATAGAAATACTGGAAATATTCAGGAGGTCTGTCAGTATCAGGAGAGAGAAACAGAGTTAATTTTACCAGCGCAATGGTGGGGCGCATTTCAGGGGAAACCTAGCTGACACTGGCAGGATCTCTTTGTCCCACAGACAGTGAACCCTTGCTGTGAGTTTCCCAACGATTGGGAGGGGAGGTGCCTGCTGTGGGAAGCCCCGTACACAGCAGCGGGACCTTCTGATTCCACTGTCAGCCAATAGTGGGGCATTCTGCTTCCACAAAACATGTCATAGAAAATCCCAATCCAATGTTTTGGATCAATGGGACATCAACAGGGCAAGCTAGACTGGAACAATATTGTTCTGCCACTCGGTTGCTTGCTGGTGTTAGACTGATTAGGAACAGTATCGTATCACTAAGGGAGATTGAGGTAGCTACTAATTCACCAGGACAAGAGGGGATATGGTGAGAGCACAGAGTTCACATTTTGGCTTCAAGAAGTTCTTTATATAGAGGATGGTAACATGACATTCAATCCCATATAAACCATTTGGTACAAAGAACATAGATATCTTTAAGGGTAAATTAGATAAACACATGAAGGAGATTAAATAAATATAGCTTGGGGTGACACAATAGTTAGCACCCCAGGTTCAATTCTGGCCTTGGGTGACTGTCTGCGTAGAGTCCACAAGTTCTCTCTGTGTCTGCATGGGTTTCCTCCAGTTGCTCCAGTTTCATCCCACATTCCAAAGATTGCAGATTAGGTGGTTTGGCCATGCTGAATTGTTTCTTAGTGCCTCAAGATGTTAGGTTAGGAGGATGAGTGGGGTAAATACATGGGGTTAACAGGATAGGGCCTGAATAACGTTCGAAGAATGGACTAAGTGGCCTTCTGCATTGTCAGTATTCTGTTCTGTGATAAGGAGGCTTATGCGGTACATCGCCATCAAGATGGATAGTTGGGCTGAATGATCTGTTTCTGCTGAGTAAAAGTTATCGCTTGGGCTCACAAATCTTCAGATTACCTTGCTACCTAATACTTTACTAATAGGGCAATTTAAACATGTAAATACTAGTAGTTTGTCTGACATTTAGCATCATCCCTCCAATCAGTTAATCTTCGGTGCTGCGAGTGGAATTGGAGCAAAGTGCGATGTTACGGAGAAAGCCTGAAGTTTAGACTAAGAAGTCTTTTTGTGTGGATTTCTGAATGTTTTGCTGTAGATACACAGAGAATGAAGATGCTTTTGCTCACTTATTCAATGTCCGCTAACACTAGGTCTTAATCTTCTTCCCAAACAATGGTTCCTATCTCCAGTATAAAGGAAACAGATGCAGCCAGACTGAAAGAAGAATACAGATTATTGGTGGAAGGACTGAAGGAGGCTCATGTTGCCAGAGAAACGGATGTCTATTTAGCCAATCCTGTACTGCCAGATGAAATTCTACAAGGTACATTAGGTGAAAAGAGTTGCAAAGTGTCCATCAGCTGTACTATCGCACTGTTACAAAACGACTATTCTATCAAACTGCGGTAAGCTGGAGAGTGCTGTGCAGTGACAGCAATTCATAATCCTGTTCCCTTATCTATCTCCAGTTTGCTTCCCTCGCTGAAAGGTTGCTCGATGATGTGATCTTATTTCACTCGTTGATTTTGGTCTGTTGGGCCATCAAAGCCTTTACACTGCAGCATCAAAGTTCGTATCTCCTCCTCCCTACAGACATCATGTTTTGATTTGATTTATTATTGTTCACATGTATTAACATACAGTGAAAAATATTGTTTTTTGTGTGCTATACAGACAAGGCATACCATTCATAGAGAAGGAAACGAGCGCGTGCAGAATGTAGTGCTACAGTCATAGTTAGGATGTAGAGATACATGGGTCCTTTCAAAAGTCTGACAGCCGCAGGGAAGGAGCAGTTCTTGAGTTGATTGCTGCGTGACCTCAGACTTTTGTATCTTTTTCACAGAGGAAGAGAGAACGTCCGGGTGCATGGGGTCCTGGATTATGCTGACAGTTTTTCCCAAGGCAGCAGGAAGTGTGGACAAAGTCAGTGAATGGGAGGCTGGTTTGTGTGATGGATTGGGCTACATTCAGACCCTTTGTAATTTTTTGCAGTCTTGGGCAGAGCAGGAGCCCAAGCCGTGATACATCCAGGAAGAATGCTTTCTATGGGGCATCTGTAAAGATTTGTGAAAGTAATAGCTGATGTGCCAACTGTCAGATTCACTGCTTACATCACAGAGCTCTCACCTCCTATTGTTTATCTTTCTTGGGCCCTACCTCTTCACTTAGATCTCGGTAATTCATAATAAAAGCAGCAAAACCAGTATTGTGGAGGATTGGTGAGAATTAATTAAATTTTCTGTTTCGAATCCAGAGTCCATTCCTGGCAGTATTCGCACTGCTGATCATTTTGTAGGCTTCATGAAGCGGTTTGTGGAATATCTGAAGTCTCGCCTACGAGTGCACCATGTGGTCGCTGAGAATCCACCCTCTTTCTTGAAGGATGTTTTTGATAAAGTCTGCATTGAGCGCAAACCCCTGAGGTACAAAAATCCTAATCACCCGTTTCCCCCTTCAATCCTGGGGGTGCTAACTCTGGTCCATGACCGCTAGCTGCCCACTGCTACCTTGGCCAACTGTCTATTCTTCAGGATATTAACGTTAGGCTGAGGACATCACCTGCAAGGGTGGCATTTATTCGCCAACCCTCACATTGTCTTCAGTTTTTTGATACAAGTGTCTCACAAAGCCATTTGATTGGTCAGTTTCAGCGTGGGGCAGCATGGTGCACAGTGGTTAGCACTGCTGCCTCACAGCACTAGAGACCCAGATCCAATCCCAGCTTTGGGTCACTGTCTGTGTGAAGTTAGCACATTCTTCCCATGTCTGCGTGGGTTTCCTCAAGATGCTCTGGTTTCCACCCACAGTCCAAAGACGTAGGGTTAGGTGTATTGGCCATGTTAAATTTTGATTTGATTTATTATTGTCCCGTATATTAGTATACAGTATTGTGTTTTGCACAATATACAAAGCATACAGTTCATAGAGAAGGAGAGAGTGTAGAATGTAGTGTTACAGTCATAGATAGAGAAAGATCAACTTAGTGTCTCTTAGTGCCCAAAGATGTGTAGGTTAGATGGATTAGTCACATAAATGGGGTTACAGAGATAAAGTGCGGATTGGCTGGTGAAGATACACTATTAGAGAGTCAGTGCATATTCAGTGGGCTGAATGGCCTCTTCTGTGCTGAAAGGATTCTTTGAGCCACACTGGTATATCCTATCGTCACATATAGGCCAGACTAGATAAAGATAGCAGCTTCTACCCCTAAAAGAGTTCATATCTTGACAAAAATTGGACAGCCTTAATGTCATTTGTACAGATTTTTATTTTCAAATAGTGAGCATGTAGATTATTGGATTGTTGGAACAGCACAGATGTTTTGCACCAGAATTCACACTGAATAGGGAGCAGAAGCTAATACTTCATCAACTGGTGTGAAAGAACAGGTTCAATTCCAGCCTCTCAACCACCACCTCAGGACCAGCTAAATGTAAAGAAATGTGGGGTTGAAGCTGGAATATTCCTTGCCTCTGGAGGGGAAGATTGGTCAGAGCTCCAATTGTGGCTTAGTGATCCATAACTTGATTGAGATTCCAGTGATGGTCATTCAGGATTGCAGCATTTGATTATTGGTCTCAGACACAGTCAGAGGGATGTTGGTTGCATGCCACTCAACTTCCAGGATGTTTCGGAGTTTCAGTTGTGAAGTTTAGCACCGCATTTTCAGGTTACTGTCTCATTGCTGTTTACTGGTCTTTCATCTCTATTAGGTTCTGCTCTGAAAGGCTACGTTCATTGCTGCAGACGCTGGAAATTGCTGACCTCAGCAACTTTTCACCCATCATACTTGTCTCGAACTTCGCTACGTTGGTCAGCACTTACGCCAAAGGTATGGGAAATGTTACTCTGTTTTCTCATTGTGATTGTACTTTGCAGACATCAGGCAGACTCTGGGCTCCTGATCTGTGCTGACGAGGACGCCAGCTGGGAAGTATATGTGTAGAATTAGGCCTTCTTACATTTCCTGTCTTGATATAGTCAAACAGACCGCTGGTATTCAGTGCTGTCAACGAAGGTAGTCAAAGTATATGGCATGCTTTCCTTAATCGGCGGGGCATTGAGTTTAAAAATTGACAAGTCATGTTGCAGTTTTATGGAATCTTAGTTAGGCGGCACTTGGAATATAGTGTTCATTTCTGGTCACCACACTACCAGAAGATTGTAGAGGCTTTGCAGAGGGTATAGAAAAGATTTAGCAGGATGTTACCTGGTATGGAGGGCATTCTTTATGAGAGACGTTGGAGAAACTTGGTTTGTTCTCACTGGAACGATGGAAGGTAAGAGGAGACCTGATAGAAGTCTACACGATTGAGAGACGTGGACAGAGTGAATAGTCAGAAGCCTTTTCCGAGGGTGGAAGAAGCAATTCCTAGAGGGCAGAGTGTTAAGGTGCGGGGGGCAAGGTTTCAAGGAGATACACAGAGGGCGGTTGGTGCCTCTTTGCCAAAGAAGATAGTGGAAGCAGATATGATTGTGACTTTTAATGGGCGCCTTGATAAATACGTGAATAGGATGGAAATAGAGGAATGTCGTTCTCGGAAGGGTAGGGGGTTTTAGTTCAGTCAGGCAGCATAGTCAGTGCAGGCCTGGAGGATTGAAGGGTCTATTCCTGTGCTGTAAAATTTCCTTTGTTCTTTGGGTGAAATTGGAATTGAGTTGGTTCAGTATCTCTGGTGATTGTGTGACCAGATATTCACACTGTGCTCTAACTAGTTCTGCTCACTAATAAAACCTGCTCAGTTCATTCGCACTGGTCTCCATGTAGTCTCACGAGTGTCCTCAATAGTCGGGGTTTTGGCTAGTTGACAAGCAGGAAACCTTCGATGCTCTGAGTAAGATGAGCAATTTTGACAATATTCAAGCAGTGTCATGTATACGTTCAGGAATATCTCCAATCCTTGATCCTTTCCAGGCTGGGTTCATGTTCCCCAGGATTGGGTTAAGTGGAGTATTTTCTACAGGGAGACTGTGTCACCTTCGAACAGAAACTCCATTAACTGGGGGCGGCATGGTAATACAGTGATTAGCAGTGCTGTTTCACAACTCCAGGGAACCTGTGTTTGATCCCTGGCTGAAGTGGCTGTGTGGGGTTTGCGCATTCTCCCCATGTCTGCATGAGTTTCGTCCAGGTGCTCCAGTTTCCTCCCACAGTCTAAAGATGTGGGGGTTAGGTGCATTGGCCATGCTAAATTGTCCCTTAGGGTAGAAGGGTTAGCAAGGTAAATATGGGGATAGGGCTTGGTTGGGATTATGGTCAGTGCAGACTCGATTGGCCGAATGGCCTCCTCCTACACTGTCGGAAGTCTATGATAATGTGCATTTTTCAGCTTAAAGCAAATTCAGGAAACACTGCGTGGGTTTGGCCTCCTGTGAAGTGTGGATAGTATGACTAATATGTCAGATTAGAGACATTTCCCTTTATCCACTGAGGCCAGCTGACCTGCTGAACCTTGTAGTTTATTTGATAGTAAACCCACAAGCTCTCAGGGTCACCTGATGAAGGGGCAAATCCCAAAAGCTTGTGTGTTTACTATCAAATAAACTGGTTGGTTTTCTTTAACCTGGTGTTGTGAGATTTCTTACTGTGGTTACCCCAATCCAACGCTGGCATCTCCACATCATAACTGCTGAACCTTTCCAGCATTTCCTGCATTTCTCAGTAGGGTTCAAATACGGCTGGACTTTTTGTTGCTGATGAATGGTAGCAGAAAAAAGCCACGTGCAGATACAATAACAAAGCCAGCAGTGCCACTGGAACTGTACCCAACAACTTTTAACATCTTCAGAACAGCAAACTAAGGAAGAAGAGTTTATCAGCAACAAGCACCAATAATTGGCAATTACTATTAGGGCGGTACAGTGTGTTAGCACTACTGCTTCACAATGCCAGGGACTTTGGTTCTATTCCAGCCTCAGGTTACTGGGTGGAGTCTGCACGTTCCTCCTCAGTTCAAAGATAAGAACGAAGAATCCAATATAGCCCCTTCTCTAGTCTGCTCTTGGATTTTGTTGAGAGTATCCTAGTGCTTCACGTCGTTAGTGTACGCTTGACCTGGACCATTTGATGGCCAACATGACAGCTCAGTGACTATCGCTGTGCTGTGCAGATACATGGATTTGGGCCTGTGTCTGTGGGAGTTTGCGCATTCTCCTCGTGCTTGCGTGGGTTTTCTCCGGGTGCTCCGGTTTCCTCCCACATCCCAAAGATGTGCTCTTAAGCTAATTGGCAAAACAAATTCTCCCTAAATTGTCTCAAATTTGGTTTTTAATCCATAAATCTATAAATATAGACAGGGATCGCGGGCAGAGGTGGGAACATCGGGGTGGTGGCGCGGGCTCGTTGGGCCGAAGGGCCTGTTTCCCGTGCTGTTTTGTGTGTGGGTTAGGTGTATTGGTCAAGCTAAGTTGACCCTAGTGTCAGGAGAATTAGTAGGGTAAATGTGTGGCGTTATGGGAATAGGGCCTGGGTGGGATTTTGGTCAGTACAGACTCAATGGGCTGAATGGTCTCCTTCTGTACTGTAGGGATTCTATCCCAACCAAAAATGGAAACGCCATATGGAGAACTACAACAGACTTGATGGGCTGAATGACTTCTCTCTGTGTTGTTAATTTAGACATTCCCCTTTCACTCGCTTCAGGATCCTGCTAGAGGAGATTTCTTGTTGACCTTGCTTTCTGCGTAGGTTGTTGAAGATATTGGAGCTTAACCTGAGATAGTTGGGTTGGTGTCCTGTGCCACACCAGGAAGTTGCTTCCAGTCTTTGCTGCCGAGTACGATTGACAGCCTGCAGGGAATCTTTGCAGAACAAGGCCCTTTGCGTAATGTCTGATCCACTGTGAGTTTCTGGCTGTCTTCCAGACAAGAAAGTTGAAGCAAATTAGGTCAATTCCTGATTTAGCAAAGGGCATAGGTAAATTTGAGGTTTGATGAGGTCCAAATAGTGTGTGATAGTGCAGCTGCCTGCAATGGTTATCTTTGGCAATTCCACAATTTCACAGTGCTTCTGTTTGGTCCCCAAGGTTTTACCATCATCATGGAACCTTTTGATGACAAAACTCCAACTGTTGTTAATCCAATCCTTCACTTCAGGTAGGCTGAAGTCTGTACGCTGATCAACTGAGGAGATTTTTGTTGTGGTTTGTGATCATTACGTTAAGAATTTTTTCCTGATTCTGCTGCTCTCTGGGCTAATGTGGCACATGGGGGAGGCTCTACCCTGTAGAGTAATAGTTATCTGCTCTAACTGCAGAGGATCATCCTTTACTTCATCTTCAAGATATTTTCCGATTACCTATATCAGGATCCTTTCAGCTCACTGATTGCCAATATTGGCCAAAAAAATAAAGATTATTTACTTATTAGTGTCACAAGTTGGCTTACATTAACACTGCAATGAAGTAAAAATCCCCTAGTTGCCACACTTCAACGCCTGTTCAGGTACACTGAGGGAGAATTTAGCACAGTCAGTTCACCTAACCAGCATGTTTTCAGATTTGGGAGGACACAGGAGCACCTGGAGGAGACGCACGGGGAGAACGTACCAACTCCACACAGACAGTGACCGAAGCCGGGAATCGGATCCTGGGTCTCTGGAGCTTTGAAGCAGCACTGTTAACCATTGTCCAACGGTGAAGCAGCCTAGGGTCAGTTTGGGCTCTGGATCCACACAAGTTCGACATTCAAGACCCTCCAGCTGCTTCACAGCGAGAGGCTTAACTCATTCCCGGAGGCACTCACACATACTGGAGATGAAGGTTGCTTTTATTCTAAAATTAAGTGCAGTTTTATTTAAATTCAGCAATGGTAAAGGGTTAGAATTTAAATTCCACCTCTGCAGTAACTTCTGACCTATGTAGCTGCCTGTCCTTGATCGTGAAATGTTTTACAATCTTCTAGAAGGTTTCTCTGTGACAGGGGGAGTGATGATTTGAGACGAGCTGTCTGATTAGGTCCACTCCTAATGTGGTATTGAGCTGTGACCATGTGGGATGCCTTATACTGGCATGTTTTATTGAACCGTATCTATTTTATTTAATCAAATCTAGCTAAACTAATTAATCAAATCTGCCTAACCTCATTTTTTTGTCAATCTAAAATAGATTTGCATGCAGCCTCATGTCTCCTTATTGATGCAGATTGATCTCTGGTTTATTTAGCATTTTACAATGTTCAAAATTTAGTTACCAATCTCTAATTCACTTCAGTTCCTGGATTCCTGAGTGTGATACAGTCAGTGGTTTAGCAGTGATGTTGAACTAATGGATCAGTGGTAGAATATCAGATCTCTGACTACTACCCATGAATGACACCACCCCAGATTCGCTACTGATCTTGTTTTTCCACATGTTTCCTTGAATGGCTTCATTTGTAAATGTTCAGGCTGGTTTGAAATGAAGCACTATGCATCAGGAACGTTCTAGATTCCACCATCTACTTGGGTAGAGGCAGAGCTGGAGTGGGTCACAGTTGAAGGACTTGAGTGAGGAGAACTCTCTTCACCCAGAGAACGGTGATTCTGTGGAATTCTTTCAGGGGCATAGATTTGAGAGTGAGAGGGGGCAAAGTTTAAAAGAGATGTAAGGGGCAAGTTTTTCAAACAGAGGGTGGTGAATGGCTGGAATGCACAGCCAGGGAAGATGGTGGAAGCAGATTCTATAACAACATTCAGGAGGCGCCTAGATAAGTACATGAATAGAAACAGAAGATCAGAGCAGGAGGAGGCCATTTGTACTAGCAGGAAGGGGGGGGGGAAATGATAACCTTGTGTAGCAGTGCCATCTATAGGCCAGAATTCTACAACTGCAGTGTGACAAACAACTGTTTACATATGGAATTTCCCTTTGTAAAGTTTCATTTGTAGATGTTAATTTAGAATGCAACAAAGAAAAGAATTGCACGCATTGTATAAAGTTTTACAATGTTTAAACATCAGATAATGCCCCTCATGGTATGTCAGATGATTTGTGTTTTGTGGGGAACGAATTGTTATACTTTTGTAATTGCAGAGTATTGGTCCACCTTGTTATCTAACGAGGGGCATACACGTGATGGGTCGTGAGAGGGCTGCTCTTGGATCTTTTTTGAGAGTATCCTAGTGCTTCACGTCATTAGTGTACTCTTGACCTGGACCATTTAATGGGCAACACAACAGCTCAGTGACTATCGTTGTGCTGTGCAGATACATGGATTTGGACCTGTGTCTGTGGGAGTTTGCGCATTCTCCCCGTGCTTGCGCGGGTTTTCTCCAGGTACTCCAGTTTCCTCCCACATCCCAAAGATGTGCTCTTAGGCTAATTGGCAAAACAAATTCTCCCTAAATTGTCTCAAATTTGGTTTTTAATCCATAGATCTACAAACATGGACAGGGATCGCGGATAGAGGTGGGAACATCGGGGTGGCAGCGCGGGCTTGTTGGGCTGAAGGGCCTGTTTCCCATGCTGTTTTTTGTTCTTTGTTCTATTGTACTACTAATATGTAGCTATGAGACGTATTAAGGCTACGTGGGGAACCCACTTCAGGGTAGAAAGGGTTAATAAAAGACCATACAGATGTATTTATTTGTAATTGAAATTATTATTGTCATGCATTGGGACACTGAAAATATTGTTTCAATTTCAAACTTCAGACAAGAAAGAGTTAATGAAAAAAACTACAAATGTGTACTTTATTTGTAATAAAACTCCTAAGGTTCTGTGCTTTTAAACTTTTTTTTCTAAGCTGCATGGACCCTTCCATTGCCATCAAGCCTGTGTTTGAGCGATTTCAGTCTGTCATTATCACCTCAGGGGTAAGTTGCACAATTTATTTATATCATTGAAATACGATTTTGTTTCTGTGGTTTGGTGATATCTAAATCCCCTGTTTACCTTTCTACTCTGTACAGTATTATCATTAAAGGTAGGTTGTGGATGTAGATTGCAGGATTACATTTTGCTTGGAGCAGTTTGAGGTAGTATTGTGTGATGCGCTGGCTGTGCGATGCTGTTAATCCAGCACCTCTCACTGTTCCCACTCAGCCACATACCCTAGAATTCTCCATCGATGGCCAGGTCTTCCTCCACCCCCCTCTGCCCCAATCCTCTGGACACAATTTGAACTTTACAAATTCCATAATTCTTCCGTTTGATGTTTCTCCTGATTACAAATCATTAATAGCGCAGAACAGTGCTCTTCAGCTTAACTGGTCAATACTAGTGCTTCTGCTCCATACGATTCTCCTCTCACCCTTCAGTATCTAACTACATCATCAGATCCCCTTATTTCATTCTCATCAGCTTATTGTGAGCATGCATAAATTTTACAGCAAATTACTGAAATCCTGGGGCCATTATTGCGTGCAGCGCATCATAATTATAATCCCCCCAGTAGTCAGCCTCAAGGCCCTCATTCCTTCCTTGGGATCTCTCTGTGTTTTGTATTGGGATTCTTGCCATATCCTGAAGGTAGTCAAGAAAGCATACGGCATGCTTGCCTTCATAGACCAGAGCACTGAATTTAAAAATTTGCAGTCATGTTGCAGCTTTATAGAACTTTAGTTAGGCCGCACTTGGAATATAGTGTTCAATTCTGGTCGCCACACTACAAGAACGATGTGGAGGCTTTGGAAAGAGTACAGAAAAAATTTACCAGGATGTTGCCCTGGTATGGAGGGCATTACACATGAGGGGACTTTGGAGAAACTTGGTTTGTTCTCACTGGAACGACAGAGGTTGAGAGGCGACTTGATCGAAGTCCATAAGTTTATGAGGGGCATGGAGGAATTGAATAGTCAGAAGCTTTTTCTCAGGGTGGAAAAGCTACTAGGAGGCCCAAGTTAAAGGTGCGAGGGGCAGGGTTTAAACGAGATATACAAGGCAGATTTTTTACACAGGGAATGGCAGGTGCCTGGAATTCGCTACTGGGGAGACAGTGGGAGCAGATACGCTAGTGATTTTTAAGAGGCATCTTGGCAAAAATATGAATAGGATGGGAATGGAGGAATGTGGTCGCCGCAAACTTAGGGTGTTTTAGTTTAGTCGGGTGGCATGGTCGGTGTAGGCTTGGCGGGGCCAACGGGCCTGTTCCTGTACTGTAATTTTCTTTGTTCTTATTTTTATTCCCTAATTCTCAAGTTCCGGTGTATTAACACACATGATTGGCAATTTCAATGCTCTAGCTACAGTACCCGTGCCGTATGGAATTGCCATTCCCAATATCAGCCAACTTGGATGCCTTACTCCCTTAGAAGTGCAGAATCCCCACAGTGCAAAAGGAGGCTGTTTGGACCATTAAGTTTGCCCCAAATCTCTGACAGGGTATTCTATCCCCGAAATCCCATTTATCATGACTAATCCCTCTAACCTACACATCTTGGAACACTAAAGGTCAATTTACCAAGGCCTTGGACTGGAAGGAAACCCATGCAGAACAAGGAGAATGCAGACTCCACACAGACAGTGACCCAAGGCTGGAATCGAACCCGGGTTCCTGGTGCTATGAGGTAGTAGTGCTAACCGTTGTACCACTGTGCTGCAGTTCCCTCAAACAAAGCTTTTAAAACCTGATTTTTTTTTTGTCTTTTCATTCCCCTCTCTGAAAACTCTTCAGATGTTTGCCAGTTAGAGGTAATAATTTAGTCTTTTCCTGTTGTGTATTTGCTAGACGTTGTCTCCGCTCGATATGTACCCAAAGATCCTTGATTTCAGGCCAGTCATCATGGCAACGTTTACAATGACCTTGTCAAGGACCTGCCTTTGCCCGATGGTAAGTGTGGCTCAAATGAATTATTGTTCATCTTGGTTACACCTTTCTTCTGTTCAAACCTTGCCTTCTGTTATCTCAATTCTTTGTTACATTTTGCAGCAATACTGCCTGACCCTCAATGGGTCTGTGGAGAGCATTCCTGAAATTTCTTGCCTGAATCTATATCCACGTTATATATCTTTGTATAAAAACTGACGCTGTGCAGTGCTGCAACTTCAAATGAGTTTTATCTGAGTATTTCAGTCATTGTGTAGCAAAGATCTGACAACAAGAAACAGGTCAGGATGACCCCATTACGTCCCAGGATTCTACATGTGACTCCATACCATACCAGCCAATGTGAGACTGATTGTCAGCTCTGAGGGACATTTAACAAGTAGAACTTAGAATCATTGAAACCCTACAGTGGAGAAGGAAGCAGTCGATCCATCGAGTCCCACCCAGACCCTATCCCTGTTTAGCTATGCTGCTAATCCCTCTAACCTTTCACGTCCCAGGACACTAAGGGTTAATTTAGATGTCCAAACAACTTAACCAGCACATCTTTGGACTGTGGGGGGGAACCGGAGCACCCAAAGGAAACCCACACAGATACAGGGAGAATGTGCAAACCCAACAGATAGTGACCCAATTCAGGAATCGAAGCCAGGTCCTTGGAGCTGTAAGGCAGCAGTGCTAACCACCATGCCACCCAAATGTGATGTGAGAAGAATGGCCTGGACCCTGGATTCGTATCAGAAACAGCTGGATGGGAGCAAAAGGCAACACGTGGTCAGTTTACACGGAAAGTTGATGGTCATGCCCATTGGATGTCATTCTTTAGGACACCATTTGAACCCTCTCCCATCCAGCTGTTGCTACATGAATTCACAGACAAGGCTATTCTTTCACTATTAGATTCCAGCTGTTGCAGTGCCCCTGTGTCGGGCAAGTGTTCCTGACATATGCCTGTCACACGTTGGTCCTGTGGCCTCTTGTCCTGCCAACATCACATAGCTTTTTTTTTAAAGCAACACAGCACGGGAAACAGGCCCTTCGGCCCAACGAGCCCGCGCCACCGTAATACCAAAATCATTATCCTATTTTAATAGTCCTATATAATAGTATATATATTAATCCTAATTTGGAAAATTTTCACCATAGGGACAATTTGTTACCCAATCAGCCTAAGAGCGAATTTTTGGGTTGTGGGAGGAAACCGGAGTGCCCGGAGAAAACCCACGCAACCACGGGGAGAACGCGCAAACTCCCGCAGACACCGGCCCAATTCCAAGTGTCTGCACAGCCACATCGATAGTCTCTGAGCTGTCATGGTGCCCTTCAGGTGGTCCACATAAAGCACTCATATACGACATGAGGTACCAGGCAACCCATGAATCAACATCCAAGAGCTGTACCCGCACCACCTGCCGAATGCTGCTCAAAGTATGGACCGAATTACCTGTGGAAAAAAGCCGTAGTTAAACAGTCCTAATATATCCCTCTATCTGCATACCGCTCATGTGGCTGTCCAAGAGACCCTTAAACAGCCCCAGCGTGCCTGCTCCCACCACCTTACTCGGCAGTGCATTCACACCCCCACTACCCTTTGTGTGAAAAACTGCCCTCTAATATTCGTCCTATACATAGCCCCCCTCACCCTATGGCCATGACCTCTCGTCCTATCCATTTCTAAAGGTGGAAAAAGTTTACCTCCATTTACTCTATCTATACCCCTTATAATCTTATACACCTCTATGAGATCCCCTCTAAGCCGACGTCTTTCAAGGGAAAACAACCCCAGTCTATCTAATCGTTCCTCATAGGACAGTCCTTCCATACCAGGCAGCATCCTGGTAAACCTCCTCTGCACTCTCTCCAAGGACTCCACATCCTTCCGATAGTACGGAGACCAGAACTGGGCGCAGTATTCCAAGTGAGGCCTAACCAAAGTTGTATACAACTGCAACATCAAACTCCTACTCTTATATTCTATACCCTTTTCTATGAAAGCTGTTTGAGTTACCCACATGTAAAGCTGCTCATGTCTATGGCAGTTCTTGCTCCTGTTCTTTCTGCATTCTCTCTCTGATTTAAGCATTCTGCTCAGCTGCCTTTGTTGCTTTTCAGATTGTGGGACGTGGCAATGATCAGGTTGCAATCAGCTCCAAGTTTGAAACCAGAGAGGACATTGGTAAGTCAGTAATGAAGCGTTATACCACACTTAGACCTGGTTACTGGTGGTTACAGTCAGGAGCCCCGCAACCTGGGTGGTGGCGCGGGCTCGTTGGGCCGAAGGGCCTGTTTCCTGTGCTTCTTTGTTCTTTAACCGAGACCCAGAGAAGTTGGGTAATTGTACCCCCACCTCTGCGACTGCGTCATCCCCCCCCCCCAACGGCGGAATGAGAGGAAGACTCCATGAGTTTCTTCCTTACTTGCTGCTCACTCCTACAGTCTGCAACCTGGAGCAATGGCAAGAGGGAATCAGGAGACACTGAATCGACTGGTTTGCATCTACCTGACCCACTTCCACCGAGAGTGCTACCCTCAGCTATCCCAAACCTCTGTATTAGGGACAGGAATGGGGGTTAATCTAAACAGCTCTAATCTCCTTTTGCCAGTCATCAATAGACAGAAAGGTGTGTACATTTCCCCCTTTATAACAATGGCATATTTCAGAAATCATCCATTTAGGAATGATGTAATTTCTATTAATTTCTTTTAAACCAGTCTCCCAACCATTGACTTTGTCTACACTTCCTGCTGCCTCAGCAAAGTATCCAGTATAATTAAGGACCCCATACACTCTGGACATTCTCTCTTCCACCTTCTTCCTTGAAGTTAGTTAGGAAGATTCAGTCACTAGGTATACATGGAGAGGTAGTAAATTGGATTAGACGCTGGCTCAATGGAAGAAGCCAGAGAGTGGTTGTGGAGGATTGCTCCTCTGAGTGGAGGCCTGTGACTAGTGATGTGGTACAGAGATCGGTGTTGGGTCTGTTGTTGTTTGTCATCTACAGCGATGATCTAGATGATGATGTGGTAAATTTGCTGATGATACAAAGATTGGAAGTGTAGTGGACAGTGAGGAATGTTTTCAAAGCTTGCAGAGGGACTTGGACCAACTAGAAAAATGGGCTGAAAAATGGCAAATGGAATTTAACACAGACAAGTGTGAGGCATTGCACTTTGGAAGGACAAACCAAAGTAGAACGTACAGAGTAGATGGTAAGACTCTAAAGAGTGCAGTTGAACAGAGGGATCTGGGAATACAGGTACAGAATTCCTAAAAATGACATCACAGGTGGATAGGATCATAAAGCGTGCTTTTGGTACATTGGCCTTTATAAATTGGAGTATCGAGTATAAAGTTGGAGTGTTCTGGTAAGCACTGGTGAGGCTGAATTTTAAGTATTGTACACAGTTTTGGTCACCTAGTTGCAGGAAGGATGTAAATAAGGTTGAGAGAGTACAGAGGACGTTCACAAGAATGTTGCTAGGTCTTGAGAAGCTGAGTGAATGAAAGAGATTGAATAGGCTAGGACTTTATTCTCTGGAGCGTAGAAGAATGAGGGGAGATTTGATAGAGGTGTATAAGGTTTTGATGGGAATCGATAGAGTGAATGCAAGCAGGCTTTTTCTACTGAGGCTCGGGAAGGAAAAAAATCAGAGGTCATGGGTTAAGGGTGAAAGGAGAAAAGTTTAAAGAGAATGTTAGGGGGGGTTTCCTCACGCAGAGAGTGGTGGGAGTGTGGAGTGAGCTGTCGGATAAAGTGGTAAATGAGGGGTCACTTAACTTGGATGGGCTCCTGGATGAGAGTGGTGTGGAGGGATATGGTCCAAGTGCAGATCAGTGGGGGATTAGGCAAAAAATGGTTGGCACAGATAAGAAGGGCCAAAAGGCCTGCTGTAATTTTCTATGGTTTCTATTTTCTTTGGTTTCTACTCCTCCCTGCACTCACTCTCTCTCTCTCTCTCTGATTCACACTCTTAGGTTTCACAATCTCCACACTTTCTCAATCCAGAGATTGATGCTAACCAATTGCTGCTTTCCTTTAACATGTCTTGTCAACTTTTGGGTCCTGCGATTAGTGCAACTGCTGGTGACCGCTTTGTGTTCTCTCTCATGGCTCTAGCTGTGATCCGTAACTATGGTAACCTGTTGCTGGAGATGTCGGCCATTGTCCCAGATGGAATTGTGTCTTTCTTCACCAGCTACCATTACATGGAGAACATTGTGGCCTCCTGGTATGAGCAGGTAAAGGAGTGCTGTCTTTTCCTTTTGATTCGTTCAGCCTTCACAACAGCTGATGGTTTGGAGTTTGGGAGATCCCCACAGAGACATAGAACATCCCGTGTTCAGCGGCCCCCTGGTTCAGTGCCTGTTCTGTGCTGCAATTAAATCTCCAGTCCTAATCCTGACCGATTCTGGTTTAACTGTTTTGCTATTTGGTAGGTGTTCTTCAGTGCCTCTGGGCTGATGAGAGTGAACAAAATTAGGCAGAATTCCTGTTCCTGCATGATTCCAATTGGATGTGCGGGTTAGGTTAATTGGCCATTCTAAATTGCCCCTTAGTGTCAGGGGGATCAGCAGAGTAAATATGTGGGGTTATGGGATGGGGCCTGGGTGTGATTGTGGTCAGCGCAGACTTGATGGGCCAGATGGTCTCTTTCTGCACTGTAGGGATTCTATAAAAATGCCCTTGTCTGTTGGTGTACCTAGTCCTCCGTGTCTGCCTGTTGAGGGATATGTATCTGTCTGCTTGTGTCTCATTGTCTGCTTGTGTGTTCATCTGTCAGTGTCTATGTGTAGGTATCTGTACATGTCTGCCCCATTCTGTCTATGAAGATATGTGGGTCCTTGCAAAGTGAGTCAGGTTCCCACTGGCAGCAACTTTACTCTGGCTCAGTTCCATGAGTATATTCCTCACCCCAAAGGCACACTGTTTCAGGTCTCTCTCAGATCTGTTCGAAGCTCCAGTTGCTTTTTCCAGCCCAACTGTTTGACTGAAGTAATATTGCCCTGTGTTGGCAGGACTCCCTCTGACATCTAAACATAGCCACATCCCAGGGACTCCGCCACATTGCTGCTAATAACCGTGGTTCATCTCCCAGCTCTCTGGCAGACAGCTACTCCTGGATTCTGGCCTGGGGCCCCGGCTGGCCCCAGGGTCCGGCCAGGGGGTCCGGCTGGTGCCGGGGTCTGGCCTGGGGCCCCTGGTCCAGGTTTCGGTGCCATAAACCAGTCACCTGTGCAATCTTCCTGCGTGGTTTCTGAGCCATGGTTTTTGAGCAGGCAACTGGATGTGTGAATCCCAATATGGGAACAAATATTTTGAAATAGTTGACCTCAATATCTTGTCTCATGGACTGCAAACCGCGTGCCACCGCCACACTCCCCTGGATCAAAGACTACACTGCTGCTTCTTGAACTTGGATTTGTCCTTGTACAGTTCACACCACAATTCATTGACCTGAATACTTTACAGATACCCCCTTCTTCGCTGCGTTTTGTTTTTGTGTTAAACATTATCATTGATTTCAGGTGTTGTTTCAGGAGTAAAATTTCATTCCTGATTTCTAACCAAAGGGATTCATTTTTCTCCCCCATTTCCTTTTTAGGGAATTCTGGAAAACATTCAACGCAACAAACTGATTTTTATTGAAACTCAGGATGCTGCGGAGACCAGTGTGGCTCTGGATAAATACCAGGAGGTGAGTGAGACAGAACTCAGGGTGAAACACTTCGACCTGATCTGGAAAACTGGACACAAGCAATGCCGGTAGCTGACCCGTTAATCTGTTTATAATTGCTGCGCTGAACCAGAGCCCAGCAGCAGAACTTCTTTATTGAAAAGTGCATTGGATCTTTTTATATCCACCGAGACAGGCTAACAAGATAACCAGTTTATTATCTCATTAAAAGATGGCACTTCTGACAGTGCGGCACTCCCTCAGCACTGACTCTCTTGACAGTGCGGCACTCCCTCAGCACTGACTCTCTTGACAGTGCGGCACTCCCTCTGTACAGCAAACCTGAATATCTATTAATTCTCTATTGAACTGGAAACTCTCCACCCAGGCTAAGCACTAGTTGGCTCCAGTAAGTTGTTTGTGCACAGCCATGCAGAAGTGTTTAAAGGGGCCATGCATTTACATAATCACTTGCACACTGTGTTGCAAATTGATGGGACATTACTGAAGCATAAAAATCAGAAGGTGCCAAATTTGATCCGGAGTCTGTGTCTGTTTAGGGAAGGGATTATTGGTGGGGACACCTGCTGCTGATTACTAGCCAAACACATGTAGAATGTTATGTATGCATGCATGTCTGGCGACAAACCATATGGGCATCAGTATGATATCCTCCACAGTTCTGGCTAATTGTCTCGCCTTGCACAAGAGTAATGGTTTCCTTGGAGGCTAACAGCATTGATGGATCTGTTCCCCAGCAAAGAATCAGTGCCCATAGCGGAGGGAAATGAGTTTGGAGCCAGAGAGAAAACGGTCTCAATTAGTGAAAGCTGCGTGATCCTCGTACCGTGATCCCTTCCAGTTGCTTCTGCTGAGTGATATCTGTGTTCCGTTGGCAGGCATGTGAGAACGGGCGCGGGGCCATCCTGCTCTCTGTCGCGAGAGGAAAAGTCTCCGAGGGGATAGATTTTGGTTAGTGCTGGAATTAATCATTGTCCTTTTGCTCTGTGAAGAGTGAGTGTGAGTGAAATGTGAATCTGCTTCATCCTCATGAAGTGTTTCGCTTAAATAGAATATAGAAAAACTACAGCACAAACAGACCCTTTGGCCCATAAATTGCGCTGAACATATTTCTTCTTACTAGGCTTACCTATAACCCTCTATCTTACTAAATCCCATGTACTTATCCAGAAGTCTCTCAAAAGACCCTATCGAATCTGCCTCCACCACCACCACCACCGCCTCCAGCCGATTCCACGCGTCACCACCCTTGAATGAAAAACTTACCCCTGACATCTCCTCTATCCCTACTTCCCTGTGCACTAAACCTGTGTCCTCTTGTGACAGCCATTTCAGCCCTCGGA
The DNA here is from genome assembly GCA_024679065.1 of Sphyrna mokarran. Classification (NCBI taxonomy): domain Eukaryota; kingdom Metazoa; phylum Chordata; class Chondrichthyes; order Carcharhiniformes; family Carcharhinidae; genus Sphyrna; species Sphyrna mokarran. Next base: position 350,240 of record JAGIQG010000036.1, on the reverse strand, counting down.
AAAAGCCTCTGAGAATCTACCCAACAATACCTCAACATCTTATACACCTCTATCAGGTCACCTGTCATCCTTCGTGTTTCCAAAGAGAAAAGACCAAGGTTTCTCAACCTATCCTCATAAGGCATTCCACCCCATCCAAGCAACATCCTTGTAAATTTCCTCTGCACCCTTTCTATGGCTTCCACATCCTTCCTGTAATGAGGCAACCAGAACTGAGCACAGTACTCCAAGTGGGGGTCTGACCAGGGTCTTATACAGCTGCAGCATTATCTCCGGACTCCTAAACTCAATCCCTCGATTGATTGAAGGCCAGTACACCACACGTCTTCTTAACCACATCCTCTACCTGCGAAGCCGATTTGAGAGTCCTGTGAATCCGGACCCCAAGATCCTTCTGATCTTCCACACTGCTAAGAGTCTTACCTTTAATATTATATTCCTTCACCCCATTTGACCTGACAAAATGAACCGCCACACACTTATTCAGATTGAAGTCCATCTGCCACTTCTCCACCCAGTCTTTCACCCTATCTATGTCTCGCTGCAACTTCTGATATCCCTCCAAACTATCCACAGCACCTCAAACCTTTGTGTCATCGGCAAATTCTTCAACTAGCAGCAAAGTAAACTTTGGGAATAGCACAGTCTGTCTCCCTGTTTACATATCGTCCTGTTTGCACACTGCTTCCTTTGTACCGTTAAATCAGTGAGAAAGAAAACTGGAGGTGCAAATCATAGAATCCCTACAGTGCAGAAGGAGGCCATTCAGCTCCTCAAGTCAGTATTGACGATAGTCCCACCCAGGCCCTATCCCCATAACCCTATATATTTACCCTAGCTAGTTCCTTTGACACTAATGGGCAATTTAGCATGGCCAGTCCACCTAATCCACACATCTTTGGACTGTGGGAGGAAACTGGAGCATCTAGAGGAAACCCACGCAGACATGGGGAGAATGTGCAGACTACACCCTACACAGTGACCAAAGCTGGGAATCAAACCTGGGACCCTGATGCTGTGAGGTTGCCATGCTAACCCACTACGCCATCATGATGCCACATGGCAAAGTAATTAGCATTGCTGCCTCATAGTGTCTCTTAGTGTTCCAGGATTTGTCGATTGACGGGATTAGTGGGGCAAATATGTGGGGCTACAGGGATAGGGCTTTGTTGGAAAGTCAGTGCAGACTCTGAGTCGAAGGGCCTCCTTCTGTACCGTATGATTCTATGATGAGTGCTGACTGAGTGAGGGCTTGGTTCTCACAACCAGCAAAGAGTAGCGTGATTCATCTGTTTCTCCAGGTTACTGTGAATAAGTTAAATGATGCAGTGTTTAATCGGGACAGGTGGTTATGCTGAGCAACACATAGTGAAGTAAAACTTCTGTCTTTATCAGACGGTGCATTCACTCACCTTCACACCAGAAGAGCTAGATTCAGTTTGATACACAAGGCAACCTCATTGAGGTGTACAGGATTATGAGATACATCGACAGCGTAGATAAGGAGCAGCTGTTCCTCTTAGTTGAAGGATCAGTCACAAGGGGACACAGCTCAAGGTGAGGGGCAGGAGATCTAGGGGGATCTGAGGGAAAAAATATCCTATCCAGTGAGCGTTGATCGTCTGGAATGCTGTGCCTCAGAGGGTGTTGGAGGCGGGATGCCTCTACAAGTCACACTAACTCCCAAATCAATCTCTGATTATTTTCAGTTGGCGACTCTCTCATTACACTCTGATTTTAAAGCACATTATTAAATTTATTCTGAGTCTTCTCTACTCCCATGGCAACAATCCCAGTTTCTCAAATCTCTCCTCATAACTATAGGTTTTCATGATTGACAGCCATGCCTACAGCTGCCTGGGTGCTAAGCTCTAGAATTCTCCCCCTAAACCTCTTGTTTTTCTGTCTGTCCTCCTTTCAGATGCTCCTTAAAATTTGATCAAGGTTTGGATCACATGGGCTAATGCAGCTGGCTGTCTGATTCTGTCCAGTAATGGCCTCAGTGAAAGATTCTGTGATGTATTATTGGTTTAATGGTGCTTAACTAATACAATTAGTTGTTGCTGAAACCAAGTAATTCTCTGGCATGTTGAGCAGATACCTTATAGCACGTATGTGAGACAGTGAGCCGTGTGCGAGAGATGGTGTGCGTGTGTGCGAAATTGGCAGCACGTTTGTGCATTAGAAATATAGAGTGGTATGTGTATGTACGCATGTGAGGCTACGTGTGCGTGCGTGTGGCAGCGAGTGTGTGATAGGCACATTATTAATTCCTACAGAACTCCTTTGTTTCTGTTCCTGGTACCAGGGATATTTCTTCACAAAAGCTTCCCCTATCCTGGCATCGTACTTTATTCCCTTTGAGTCATTTTGGTGTTTGAATTGATTGCTGGATTCATGTCTATTAATGGTTCTCTGCTGTGTTTTCTGACAGTCCATCACTATGGGAGAGCTGTTATTATGTTTGGTGTTCCCTATGTTTACACTCAGAGCAGAATTCTGAAGGTAGGTGTTCTCTGTTCCATCTGGTTTCTGTTTGTGGGATTTAGGGATAGGTGGGAGGGAGTTTGACCAACTAAGGCTGAATGTCCTGATTCAGTGCAGTGAATTCACTGGAAAACAAATATACACAGCACAACCTTATAGTGTCCTAATATATAAAACATTCAGAGCACAGGGTTAGATACAGAGTAAAGCTCCCTCTGCACAGTTCCCATCAAACTGTCCCAGGACAGGTACAGCCTGAGGTTAGATACAAAGTAAAGCTCCCTCTACACTGTTCCCATCAAATTCTCCCAGGACAAGTACAGCATGGGGTTAGATACAGAGTAAAGCTCCCTCTACACTATCCCCCCATCAAATTCTCCTAGGTCAGCTACAGCACGGGGTTAGATACAGAGTAAAACTCACTCTATGCTGCTCCCATCAAACTATGTAAGAAGTCTCACAACACCAGGTTAAAGTCCAACAGGTTTATTTGATAGCACAAGCCACTAGCTTTCGGAGCGCTGCTCCTTCATCTGGTGATTGGGAGATCTGTTCACAAATAGGGCATATAAAGATGCAAACTCAATTCACAAAATAATGGTTGGAATGCAAGTCTTTACACGTAATCAAGTCTTAAAGGTTCAGACAATGTGAGTGGAGAATTGGTTAAGCACAGATTAAAGAAATGTATATTTTCTTTAGTTAGGATAGTTAGTGAGATAGTTTGCAAGCCCAGTCAAGTTGTGGGGGTTACAGATATTGTGACATGAACCCAAGATCTCGGTTGAGGCCGTCCACATGTGTGCAGAACTTGGCTATCAATCTCTGCTCAGCAACTCTGCACTGCCGTGTGTCGTGAAGGCCGCCTTGGAGAATGCTTATCCGAAAATCCAAGGTCGAATGCCTGTGACCATTGAAGTGTTCCCCAGCAGGAAGAGAACAGTCTTGTCCAGTGAATGTCGAGTGGTGTTCATTCATCCGTTGTCATAGCGTCTGCAAGGTCTCCCCAGTATACCATGTCTTGAGACATCCTTTTCTGCAGCGTATCAGGTAGACAACATTGGCCAAATTGCAAGTATATGTACCGTGTATCTGGTGGATGGTGTTCTCACATGAGTTGATGGATTCCATGTCGATGATCTGGTACTCTTGCAGAGGTTGCTGTGGCAGGGTTCTGTGGTGTCGTGGTCACTGTTCTCCTGAAGGCTGGTAGTTTGCTGTGGACAATGGTCTGTTTGAGTTTGTACAGTTGTTTGAAGCAAGAAGTGGGGGTGTGGGGATGGCCTTGGCGAGATGCTCGTCTTCATCAGTGACATATTGAAAGTTCCAGAGAAGATGTCTTAGCTTCTCTGCTCCGGGGAGCTACAGGAAACAAAGGTACACCACGTCCTGTATTTGTCTTCTGAGGAGGTCTGTGCGGTTTTTCACTGTGGGGCATTGGAACTGTCGATCAATGAGTTGAGCACCATATCCTGTTCTTATAAGGGCATCTTTCAGCATCTGGATGTGCCTGTTATGATCCTCCTCAGCTGAGCACATCTTGTGTATACGCAGGGTTTGTCCGTAGGGGATGGCTTCTTTAACGTGTTCAGGGTGGAAGCTGAAAAAGCGGAGCATTGTGAGATTATCTGTGGGCTTGCAGTACAGTGAGGTGCTGAAGTGACCGTCCTTGATGGAGATGTGTGTGTCCAAGAACTGATTCTGGAGGGTAGTCCATAGTGAGTCTAATGGTGAAATGGAACTTGTTGATGTCATCATATAGTTGTTTCAGTGATTGTTCACCGTGAGTCCAAAGGGAGAAAATGTCATCAATGTATCTAGTGTATGGCATTGGTTGAAGGTCCTGTGTGGTGAAGATATTTTGTTCAAACCTGTACATGAAGATATTGGCATATTGAGATATGAATTTGGTCCCCAAGGCCATTCCATGCATCTGGATGAAGAACTGACCTCAGTAAGAATTTAGCAACACCAATTTATAATCCAACCGATTTATTTGATAGTAAAAAAGCAAGCTTTCAACTCTTACTGTGCTGTCTGGAGAAAATACATTTTCTCCATTTCTGGAGAAAATATTTTCTCCAGACAGCACAGTAAGAGTCGAAAGCTCGCTTTTTTACTATCAAATAAATGGGTTGGATTATAAATTGGTGTTGCTAAATTCTTACTGAGTTCTTACCACCCCAATCCAACGCCGGCATCTGTACATCATGAAGAACTGAAACCAGGCTTGTAAAATGTCACTAACTGTCCCAGCTGGAGACAATTTACACCTTAACCTGTGCTCAACGTTCTCTCCCTCACATGGTCTGTACCTTTAAGACTCGATTACCTGTAAAAACTTGCATTCCAGCCATTATTTTGTAAATTTAATTTGTATCTTTATGTGCCCTGTTTGTGAACAGAACTCCCACTCACCTGTTGAAGAAGCAGCACTCTGAAAGCTAGTGGCTTGTGCTACCAAATAAATCTGTTGGAATTTAACCTGGTGTTGTGGGACTTCTTACTGTGTTTACCCCAGTCCAACGCCAGCATCTCCACATCATGACCATCAAACATTTCCAAGACAGATACAACAGGAAGTTAGATACAGAGTAAAGCTCCCTCTGTACTGTCCCCATCAAATATTCCTGGGACAGGCACAGCACAGGGTTAGATACAGAATAAAGCTCGTCCTTACGCTGTTTCCCCATCAAACATTCTCAGGGCAGGTACAGCATGGGGTGAGATACAGAGCTTATCTTTGTATCTAAAATAGGTGGCTGGAAGGGGGTCATAGAGATAGGGAGGGTGTTGAGCTGGAGGAAGTTACAGAGATAGGGAGGGGTGTAGGGGGCTGAAGGAGGTTATAGAGAGATAGGGAGGGGTGCAAGAGGCTGGAGGAGGTTACAAAGATAGAGTTGGGACTGGAGGAGGTTAGAGAGATCAGGAGAGCTGTAGTGACTGAAAGAGTTTACAGAGGTAGACATGTGGGGGCTGGAGAAAGTTAGAGATAGGGAGAGGTGTAGGGGCTGGAGATGGGGCTATAGAAATCAGGAGGAGTGTTGGGTCCAAAGAGGTTATAGAGATGGGGTGTAGAGGCTGAGAGGAGGTTACAAAGATAGGGAACGAGTTTAGAGATAAGAAGGGGGGTGTACAGGCTGGAGAAGATTACAGAGATAGGTATGTAGAGGTTGGAGGAGGTTACAAAGATAGGGAATGAATTTAGAGATAGGGAGGGGGGTGTTTGGGCTGGAGAAGATTACAGAGTTGGGATGTAGGGGATGAGAGGAGATTACAGAGATAGGGAAGGGGTTTTGAAGCTGGAAGAGGTTATTGAAATAGGGACAGGATATAGTGGTTGCAGGGGATTATAGACATAAGAAGGGAGTGTAGGGGCTGGAAGAGGTTATTGAGATGGGAGGTGCAACGGTTGGAGGAGGTTACAGAGAGGGAGTGGTGTAGTGGCTGGTAGAGGTTGCAGAGAAAGGGAGGGGGATGTAGGGAGGCTGGAGGAAGTTACAGAGATAGGGGCTGTAGGGACTGGAGGAGGTTACATATAGGCAGGGGGTGTAGGGACTGAAGGAGGTTACAGATAGGGAAGGGGTGTAGGGACTGGAGGAAATTACAGAGATAGGGAAAGGCTGTAGGGACTGGAGGAGGTTACAGGGATAGGGAGGGAGTGTAGGGGCTGGAGGACGTTACAAAGATTTTGAGGGGTGTAGGGGGCTGGAGGAGGTTACAGAAAGGGAGGGGGTGTAGAGGTTAGAGGAGGTTATAGAGATAGGGGGGGAGTGTGGCTGGAGGAAGGTTATAGAGAACAGAAATCGAGAAGGGGTGTAGGGGCTGGAGAAGGTTACAGAAATCGAGAAGGGGTGTAGGGGCTGGAGAAGGTTACAGAAATCGAGAAGGGGTGTAGGGGCTGGAGAAGGTTACAGAAATCGAGAAGGGGTGTAGGGGCTGGAGAAGGTTACAGAAATCGAGAAGGGGTGTAGGGGCTGGAGAAGGTTACAGAAATCGAGAAGGGGTGTAGGGGCTGGAGAAGGTTACAGATAGCTCAGCAGAGAAAATGTGGATCAGAGCAGAAAAGAGAATTCAGAAGGGTGAGCCATGCAGAATAACCTGCAGTAAACATCCTTGATTTCTCTGTACCCCTTTTTTAAAAGGTTTCTTTAATCCACAGGCCCGTTTAGAATACTTAAGGGATCAGTTCCAAATCCGTGAGAATGACTTCCTGACGTTCGATGCAATGAGACATGCCGCACAATGTGTGGGAAGAGTCATCCGTGGAAAAACCGATTACGGCCTCATGATTTTTGCAGATAAGGTAATTCCAAAACCAAACTGACTAAATATACAATTCACTTTCAACACTGATTGTTGGTTAAACTGAATTAAACCCAAATTGTGCGGCTGTTTGCAGGAACGTTGTTCAGCAGCAAAGTGGAAATCTATTTCTGTGCCAGTTAGATCTGTGCAGACTGGCAGATTTACAACTTTGTTTCCAGCTGCAGCATTTAAAGTTTAAAGTTAAAAGTTTTTTATTAGTCACAAGTAAGTCTTCCATTAACACTGCAACAAAGTTACTGTGGAAATCCCCAGTTGCCACATTCCAGCGCCTGTTCATATATATTGAAGGAGAATTTACATGGTCAATTTACCTAACCAGCACGTCTTTCGTCCTACAGTAAACCAGAGCACCTGGTGGAAACCCACGCAGACACAGGGAGAACACGCAAACTGCACACAGACAGTGACCCAAGCCAGGAATTAAGCCCACGTTCCTGGAGCTGTGAGAACATAAGACTTGTAAAGACATAAAAAATAGGAGCAGGAGTCGGCCATCTAGCCCCTCGAGCCTGCCCCACCAGTCAATAAGATCATGGCTGATCTGAAGTGGATCAGTTCCACTTTCCCACTTTCTCCCCATTATCCTTAATTCCCCTGTCTATCAGAAACCTATCTACCCGTGACTTAAATATATTCAGCGAGGTAGCCTCCATACTTCAAGGGACAGAGAATTCCAGAGACTCACCACCCTTTGAGTGAAAAAGTTCCTCCTCAACTCCGATCTAAACTGCGCCCCCCCCCTCTTATTTTGAGGCTGTGCCCTCTGGTCCTGCTATCCTTTCTAAGTAGGAAGAATCTCTCTACCTCTACCCTATCTAGCCCCTTCGTTATCTTGTGAGTCTCTATAAGATCCCCCCCTCAACCTTTTAAACTTCAACAAGTACAGACCCAGGCAGCAGCGCTAATCACTCTGCCACCATGTTGTGTGTTGAGAGAATTCAGAATAATCACTTGTGCCAACCCCTGTTCTTCTGTTCTCAGGATGTGGACGTCACCGGCTGGGCCAGCATTTATTGCCTGTTCCTAGTTGCCCTTGAGAAGGTGGTGGTGAGCTGCCTCCTTGAATCACTGCAGTCCTTGTGATGTGTCTCTGCAAACTGACAGCATCGTAAATCCGTGATAATAGATGGGATTGGTTTGAGTAAACGCCTAGAGTGTCTGGCAGAGTTCAGCTGATGCTGAATATCAGGAGGGGTGTGTTAGGGGATATGTGTGTGGGGGGTGTGTCAGGGGGATGTGTTGTCGGGGATGTGTGTGTCAGGGGGGGATGTGTGTGTGTGGGAGGGGATGTGTGTGTGTGGGAGGGGGATGTGTGTGTGTGGGAGGGGGGATGTTGTGTGTGTGGGAGGGGGGGATGTGTGGTGTTGTGGGGGGGGGATGTGTGTGTGTGGGAGGGGGGATGTGTGTGTGTGGGAGGGGGGATGTGTGTGTGTTGGGGGGGGGGATGTGTTGTGTGGAGGGAGGTGTTAGGGGGAGTTGTGTGGGGGTGTGTGTATGTGTGTTTGGGGGAGGGGGGCTGTTAGGAGTATGTATTAGGGGTGTGGGGAGAGTGGCCCAGGATGGTTCATGCGCTATAACAGCCAGTACTTCACAGCTATGAATCACTGCCACGTGAATCTGTGCAGTAGTCGTACTGTTTATCGCCATGGGCAGTAACCATGCAGTCTGTCCACTATCTATAACACTGACATCCTTGTCAATTCCCAACTATCCTGAACTGCTGCTGATGGGAACAGATCTTGGGATTGCAGTGTTCTCCTTTAGAATTTAATAGTTGACGTGATGTCAGAGTTCAGAGTAGTTCTTTGCAGACCTCCAGACGTACACACATTAGCCAGTTAATTCAAGAGCACCAAGGTACCATGGTGGGCTGCAGGAAATCCAGCACACTAAGGAACATGATGGCCTAGTGTAATTTTTGCTAGACTCTTCATCCAGAAACTCAGATAATGTTCTGCAGATCCAGGTTCGAATCCCGTCACGGCAGATGGTGGAATTTGAATTCAATAAAAAAAATCTGGAGTTAAAAATCTACTGGTGACCACAAAACCGTTGCCGATTGTCAGAAAAACCCATCTGATTCACTAATGACCATTAGGGAAGGAAATTTGCCTTTCTTACCCAGTCACATGGCCTCCATGTGATTCCAGAGCCACAGCAATGTATTTGACTCTCAATTGCCCTCGGGCAACTCGGGATGGGCAATAAATAAAAGCAAATTATTGCAGATACTGCAATCTGAAACCAAAAGGGAAAATGCTGGAAAGTCTCAGCAGGTCTGGCAGCATCTGTAAGGAGAGGAGAACTGGTGTTTTGAGTCCAGATGACCCTTTGTCAATTTTGAAACCAATCCTCTATTATGGGTTTATAATGCTGTCAGTTTGTGGGGACACGTACACTACATGGACTGCGACGGTTCAAGAAGGCAGCTCACCATCAAGGGCAACTAAAGATAGGCAATAAATGCTGGCCCAGCCATGTCCCATGAGTGACTGTGTACAATCGCTGAATTAGTTTTTGTTTAAGTATGTGACAGATCATATGGTGGGCAGTGCGGCCCCTGTCCTGAAGATTGTGTACATAAAGTGTCAGATTCTCCATTTTGGCCACAATAATCCTCATTCACGTTACTGCCTTGAGCACACTCAACTATTGGAAAAGATTTGTGTGCGACTATACAAATCGTCAGAAGTTTATGAATCATGTGGCTCAGGCATACAGCGAGCAGAAAATGTTTTACCAGCACTGAATGCATCCTTTCTTAGTCGAGATGCCAATGTTTATCTCAAACTTTATAAGCAGCTTGTTCGCCCACATCTGGAGTCTGCATCCAGAGCTTGGAATTCATATTTTCCGAGAGATATGCAGCTTGTAGAGAGAACGCAAAAACCTATTCCCAGGAAAATAGATGACCTGAGGGGAAAACCTTAGAGGAACATTTAAGAGGTCTTGGAATATAATCTTCAGAAAAGACTCATTTTTGATTTATAAATTGAAGTTTATAAATTGATACATGGCTTTAACTATCTCTAAGCCTGATTTTTTTTTTCACAATTAAAGTATTTTGTGTGGTCATCAGTATAAATCACAAAAGTTCAGTTCACATCTTGAATTTATTTTTCTAGCAGAATTATTTTACTTGGAATGCTTTTTGTGATTTTTGTATAGTGACTATTAGAAGACTTATCAGAAATACAGTGTGGTTTCCAGGCCTACGTGTTGTTGCTGTTTTTGTTTTTAACACTGTGTCTTTGTGCTTTGCAACGTACTTGGGGCCGTGTCCGGCCTCTGGCTCTATCACTATGCCATCGAGTTAACTCTCTTCTCTGGGCAGCGATTTGCTCGCGCTGATAAACGTGGGAAGCTACCTCGCTGGATTCAGGAACACATCACTGACAGTAACCTCAATCTGACTGTGGATGAAGCTGTGCAAATTTCCAAGCACTTCCTCCGACACATGGCCCAGCCATTCCAGCAGGTCAGCTACTAGTGTTCCAAATGTGACTCGGGCTGTCTCCCCCTCATTGACACACTTCATCCCTCCCTCCCTCCCACACTTTCTCACGGTCTCCTGTTTAATTTTCCCTGTCTTTCTCTCTCTCACTCTCACACAAACTCTCTCTCTCTTTCTCTCTCTGTCACTCTCTCGCGCTTCTGTCTCTCTCTCTCACCCTCCCTCCCTCTCTCTCTCTTTCTCTCGCTCTCCCCCCCCCGTGCGCTCGCTCTCTCTCTCTCTCCCTGTCTCTCGCCCTGCCTCCCTCTCTCTCTTGCCCGCCCTGCCTCCCTCTCTCTCTTGCCCGCCCTGCCTCCCTCTCTCTCTTGCCCGCCCTGCCTCCCTCTCTCTCTTGCCCGCCCTGCCTCCCTCTCTCTCTTGCCCGCCCTGCCTCCCTCCCTCTCTTGCCCGCCCTGCCCGCCCGCCTCCCTCCCTCTCTTGTGCCCGCCCTGCTCCCTCCCGCTCTTGCCCGCCTTCCTGCCTCCCTCCCGCCCCCCGCCCGGCCCTCCCTCCCTCTCTTGCCCGCCCTGCCCCTCCCTCTCTTGCCCGCCCTTCCTCCCTCCCTCTCTTGCCGCCCTGCCTCCCTACCTCTCTTGCCCCTCGCCCTGCCTCCCTCCCTCTCTTGCCCGCCCTGCCTCCCTCCCTCTGCCCCCCCTGCCTCCCTCCCTCTCTTGCCCGCCCTGCCCCTCCTCTCGCCTGCCTCCCTCTTTGCCTGCCTCGCCCTCCTCCCTCTCCTCCCTCCCTTGCCCGCCCTCCTCCTCTCTCTTGCCCGCCCTGCTCCCTCCCTCTCTTGCCCGCCCTGCCTCCCTCCTCTCTTGCCGCCCTGCCTCTCCCTTTCTTGCCCGCCCTGCTCCCTCCCTCTCTGCCCGCCCTGCCTCCCTCCTCTCTCTTGCCCGCCCTCCTCCCTCTCTTGCCCGCCTCCCTCCTCCCTCTTGCTTGCCCGCCCTGCCTCCCTCTCTCTCTTGTCCGCCCTGCCTCCCTCCCTCTCTTGCCCGCCCTGCCTCCCTCTCTCTCTGCTCCGCCCTGCCTCCCTCCCTCTTTCCCTCCCTGCCTCCCTCTCCCTCTCTTGCCCGCCCTGCCTCCCTCCCTCTCTTGACGCCGCCCTGCCTCCCTCTCTTTTGCCCTGCCTCCTCCCTTCTGCCCGCCTGCCTCCCTCCCTCCCTTGCCCGCCCTGCCTCCCTCCCTCTCTTTGCCCACTCCTTTTGGCCTCTGTCCCTCCCTCTCTTGCCCGCCCTGCCTCCCTCCTCTCTTGCCTCCCTCCCCTCTTGCCCGCCCTGCCTCCCTTCCTCCCTTTTGCCCGCCCTTTTGCCTCCTTCCCTATCTGCCCGCCCTGCCTCCCTCCCTCTCTTTTTTTGCCCGCCCTTTTGCCTCCTCTCCCTCTCTTTGCCCGCCTCCTCCCTCCTCTCCTGTCCTCCGCCCTCCTCTCCTTCTTGCCCGCCCTCCTCCCTCCTCTCTGCCTGGGGCCCTTGCCTCCCTCTTTCTTGCGCCCTGCTCCCTCTTTCTCTTGCCTCCCTCCCTCTCTTGCCCCCCTGCCCTCCCTGCCGCCCTGCCTCTCCCCCTCTTCTTCCCTGCCTCCTCCCTCCCTCTTGCCGCCCTCTCTCTTGCCCGCCTCTGCCGCCTCCCTCCCTCTCTTGCCCGCCTCCCTCCCTCTCTTGCCCGCCCTGCCTCCCTCCTCTCTTGCCCCCTGCCTGTCCCTCCCTCTCTGCCCCGCCTGCTCCCTCCTCTCTTGCCCGCCCTGCCCCTCCCTCTGCTTCTTGCCCGCCTGCCTCCCTCCCGCTTCTGCCCGCCCTGCCTCCCTCCCTCCTCCCTCTCTTGCCCGCCCTGCCTCCCTCCCTCTCTTGCCGCCCTGCCTCCCTCCCTCTCTGCCTCCCTCCCTCTCTTGCCCGCCCTGCCTCCCTCTCCTCCTCTTGCCCGCCTGCCTCCCTGCCTCTCTCCCTCTCTTGCCCGCCTCTGCCTCCCCTCCCTCTCTCTCTTGCCCGCCCTGCCTCCCTCTCTCTCTTGCCCGCCCTGCCTCCCTCTCTCTCTTGCCCGCCCTGCCTCCCTCTCTCTCTTGCCCGCCCTGCCTCCCTCTCTCTCTTGCCCGCCCTGCCTCCCTCCCTCTCTTGCCCGCCCTGCCTCCCTCCCCCTCTTGCCCGCCCTGCCTCCCTCCCCCTCTTGCCCGCCTGCCTCCCCCTCCTCTCTTGCCCGCCCTGCCTCCCTCCTCTCTTGCCCGCCCTGCCTCCCTCCCTCTCTTGCCCGCCCTGCTCCCTCCCTCTCTGCCCGCCCTGCCTCCCTCCCTCTCTTGCCCCCCTGCTCCCTCCCTCTCTTGCCCGCCCTGCCTCCTCCCTCTCTTGCGCCCTCCTCCCTCCCTCTCTTGCCCGCCCTGCCTCCCTCCCTCTCTTGCCCGCCCTGCCTCCCTCCCTCTCTGCCCGCCCTGCTCCTCCCTCTCTTGCCCGCCCTGCCTCCTCCCTCTCTTGCCCGCCTGCTCCCTCCCTCTCTTGCCCGCCCTGCCTCCCTCCCTCTCTTTGCCCGCCCTGCTCCCTCCCTCTCTTGCCCGCCCGCCTCCCTCCCTCTCTTGCCCGCCCTGCCTCCCTCCCTCTCTTGCCGCCCTGCTCCTCCTCTCTTGCCGCCCTGCCTCCCTCCCTCGCTCTCTTGTTCGTTTCACGCTCCCCCCCGCCTCCCTGTCTCTCTCTCGCCCCCCCCGCCCTCCTCCCCTGTCTCTCTCTCTCTCTCTCTCGCTCTCTCCTGCATGAACCCTTTCACATGGGCTGACTCCCCGCTTTTTCCTGTTTTGTGTTTCTGTCTCTGCTTCCTTTTTATGAGGTTTGATTGAAAGATAAGTGTTGGTCACAAATCGCCCTGTTTCTCACTCAGTTCTGGTAACTTTGCTACTGGGATGTGAGTCTTGTTGGCTGGGCCAGCATTTATTAACCACTCCTTACCGCCCCTTGAGAGGGTGGTGATAAGCTGCCTTCATGAACTGCTGCAGTCTGCGTAGGTGCACCTACAGTGTGTCAGGGAGGCAGTCCCAGGCTTTTGACCCAGTGACAGTGAAGTAACAGCTGACATAATTCCCAGTGGGGGTGGTGCGTGTCTTGCAGGGGAATATCCAAGTGAGGGTGTTTCTAGGTATCTGCTGCCCTTGTTCTGGACAGTAGAGGTCACAGGTTGGGACAGTTTTGTCAAATGAGCTGTGTAGACACACAGCTACCAGTGTACAGTGATGGAGGAAGTGAATGTTGAAGGTGGTAGCTGAGGTGGCATTCAAGCGAGATTATTTTGTCCTGGATGGTGTCAAGCTTCTTGAGTGTTGTTGGAGCTGAAGTTTCTCCTTAACTGAGTCCTAAATCTGCTCCCCCTTATTTAGAGGCCATGCCCTCTAATTCTAGTTTCACCGTCCAGTGGAAGCAATTTCCCTGCTTCTATCTTATCTGTTCCCTTCATAATTTTTTATGATTCTGTAAGATCCTCTCCTCATCTTTCTAAAAAGGATAGCCTCCTGAGGCCACAAAGAATCAAAAGCTGTCCTGATATTGAGGGCAGTCACTTAATTCCCTCATTTGCAATTACGAATAACAGTGAGAACTATCAGAGCAGGATGTAGATCAGTTAGAGACTTGGACAGATGGAGTTTAATCCGGTCAAATGTAAGGTAATGCATTTTGAAAGATCTAATACAAATAGAAATATACAGTAAATGGCAGAACCCTTAAGAATATTGATAGGCAGAGTGATCTGGGTGTACAGGTATACAGGTCACTGAAAGTGACAGTATAGGTAGAGAAGGTAGACAAGAAGGCATACGGCATGCTTGCCTTCATCGGTCAGGGCACTGAGTTTAAAAATTGGCAAGCCATATTGCAGTTTAATAGGCCCTTAGTTAGGCTGCAATTGGAATGTAGCGTTCAATTCCGGTCACCGCACTATCAGAAGGATGTGGAGACTTTCAAAAGGGTATAGAAAAGAGTTACCAGGATGTTGCCTGGTATGGAGGGCACTAGCTGGTTGTTCTCACTGGAAAAACGGAGGTTGAGGGGTAATCTGATAGAAGTCTACAAGATTATGAAGGGCATGGACAGAGTGGATAGTCAGAAGCTTTTCCCACGGTGGAAGAGTCAATTACTAGGGGGCACAGGTTTAAGGTGCGAGGGATAATGTTTAAAGTGTGATGTACGAGGCAGATTTTGTTTTAGACAGAGTAGTGGGTGCCTGGAGCTCACTGCTAAAGGAAGTGGTGGAAGTGGATATGGTAGTGACTTCTAAGGGGCATGTTGACAAATACATGAACAGGATGGGAATAGAGGGATATGGTCCCGAAAGGGTAGGGGATTTTAGTTCAGTCGAGCAGCAGAACAAAGAAAATTACAGTACAGGAACAGGCCCTTCGGCCCCTCCAAGTCTGTACCAATTGTGCCACCCGACTGAACTAAAACCCCCTACACTTCTGGGGACCGTATCCCTCTATTCCCATCCTATTTATGTATTTGTCGAAATGATCCTTAAAAGTCAGTACCGTAATTGCCCTCACTACCTCCCCTAGCAGTGAGTTCCAGGCACCCAGTACACTGTGTAAAAAAAAACTTACCTCATACATCTCCTTGAAACCTTGCCCCTTGCACTTTAAGCCTGTGTCCCCTGGTAATTAACTCTTCCACCCGGGAAAAAACTTCTGTTTCCATTGTGTGTGCCACTGTTGTAACTCCTGAGAAGCTGTCAGTGTGACACTAAAGAGAATGATATTCTTAATTGATTATTTGACCTTTTCTCTCTCTGGTGATTCCAATGCAGGAGGACCAGTTGGGATTGTCACTGCTTTCCCTGGATCAGCTTGAATCCGAGGAGATTCTCACCCGGATCCAGCAGATTTCTCATCAAGTGTGAAGGGGAGAATGGAACAGCCCTTGGTGAGAAAGCAGCACAGAACTTTAGCTGCAGAGTGTCAGCCAAACAGAGCTCCTAGCTGCTGGCTGAAACCAAGCCACCCCACAGTCTGGAGGAGATGGATTTCAATGCTTCCCTGAAGCAGGGGGAAGGAGGTTTGTCAGGCTTTGAAGTCTGTGGATTCTAGTGAATCGAGTATTTCTAATGATGATTGTAAAGTATTAATAAATGGGATTTTTGTACTCGTCATCAAACCCACTCACTGCTTCTGTTGTTTAGAGTCAGAGATTTACAGCATGGAAACAGGTCCTTCGGCCCAACTTGTCTATGCTGCCCCTTTTTAAAACCCCTAAGCCAGTCCCAATTGCCAGCATTTGAACCATATCCGTCTATATCCATCTTATCTATGTAACTATCTAAATGCTTTTTAAAAGACAAAATTGTATCTGCCTGAACTGCTATCACTGGCGGCTTGTTCTAGACACTCACCACCCTCCATGTGCAAAAATTGTCTCTGGACACTTTTGTATCTCTCCCCTCTCACATTAAACCTATGCCCTCTAGTTTTAGTCTCCCCTAGCTTTGGGAAAAGATATTGACTATTTAGCTGATCTGTGCCCCTCATTATTTTATAGACCTCTATAAGATCACCCCTCAGCCTCCTACGCTGCAGAGAAAAACATCCCAGTCTATCCAGACTCTCCTTATAACTCCAATCAAGTCCTGGTAGCATCCTAGTAAATCTTTTCTGCACTCTTTCTAGTTTAATAATATCCATTCTATGATAGACTGACCAGAACTGCACACAGTATTCTAAATGTGACCTTACCAATATCTTGTATAACTTTAACAAGACGTCGCAACTCCTGTATGAATGAAACCAAGCATGCCGAATACCTTCACCACTCTGTCCACCTGTAACTCCACTTTCAAGAAGCTATGAACATGTATCCCTAGATTTCTGTCGCGTAACTCTCCCCAATGCCCTACCATTGAATCAGGGCAGGACTTACTCAGTTAATCTACCAAAACACATCATCTCGTGTTTATCTAAATTAAACTCCATCTCCCATTCGTCAACCCAATGGCCCAATTGATCAAAATCCCGTTACTATCGGAGATTTGCCTCAAGCCTTGCTATTGGTCACTGATGTTAAGCTGTCAGGAAACTGTCATTTTGAGGGGGGGGTTGTCAGGGGTCATGACGGTGAAATTGGACAAGAAGGAAAGGAGGGTCAGTGCCGAGGGAGCACCGCACTGTCGGAGGGTCATTGCCGAGGGAGCGCCGCACTGTCGGAGTGTCAGTGCCGAGGGAGCGCCGCACTGTCGGAGGGTCAGTGCCGAGGGAGCGCCGCACTGTCGGAGTGTCAGTGCTGAGGGAGCGCTGCACTGTCGGAGTGTCAGTGCTGAGGGAGCGCCGCACTGTCGGAGGGTCAGTGCCGAGGGAGCACCGCACTGTCGGAGGGTCAGTGCCGAGGGAGCGCCGCACTGTCGGAGGGTCAGTGCCGAGGGAGTGCATAATTTTTTGAAGGTGATGCTTGTTTCCATTCTCTGACACAAAAACTCCTGCCAGAAACATAAATGTTACTTAGTAAGCAGAGAATGTGTTAAACATAAGACAAGACACTCTCCATCAACTTCTTGGTAAACTGCAAATGCTAGGCCATGTTTATGCATCACACTGCACCCTCAGTTGAGATGTAGTACTATTATAAAGTCAGAATCTTTTCTCTCTGGCCCTCTCATCCTCTGTGCAAAATCAAGTTGACTTCCCATAGCAAGGCATCCTCTGGCAGTTCCTTTAACTTTCCACAAACCTCAGCTCCTTAAGTCAAAATTTGTTCATATCAGTTGCATGCTACTTCATTTAACCTCAAAATCATCCTTTGCTGCTGCCTTTTTTCCATCTCCTTCCCAAATCTCTCTGACTCGGACAGTCTATTAGAGCGTGCACAGCAAGGCCTTTTGCTTTTTCCTTTGCCCAGGTGTTAAACTTTTAGTTTATTTTCAATATGTTTTGATCTGGGCCTATGTCCCCATGGCAAACACTTCACATGTGCTTGTCCCAAGGCAAATTTCACAGGAGGTTTTATCCCGTTTGGTAATTTTGCTATTTTGCCTTGAAAGTGACAGTTTAAAAAGTAACATAAGAACTAAGAGCAGGAGTCAGCCATCTGGCCCCTCGAGCTCGCTCAGTAAGATTCAATAAGATCAAGTGGACTCAGCTCCACTTTCCTGCCTGCTCACCATAATTCACTGTTCAGAAATCTATCTATTCTTGCCTTAAAAACATTCAACTGAGATGCCGTCAATTGCTTCACTGGACAGGGAATTCCACAGATTAACTATCCTTTGTGTGAAGAAGTTCCTCCTCAACTCAGTCCTAAATCTGCTTCCCCTTATTTTGAGGCCATGCCCCCTTAGTTTTTCACCCAACTTCCCTGCTTCTATCTTATCTATTCCCTTCATAATCTTATATAAGATCTCCCTTCATTCTTTCAAATTCCAGTGGGTATAGCACAGTTTACTCAGCCTCTCGTAAGCCAACTCTCTCAACTCTCAATGAACCGAGTGAATCTCCTCTGCATCCCCTCCAGTGTCAGTATATCCTTTCTCAAACAAGGAGACCAAAACTGTACACAGTAACTCCAGGTGTGGCCTCACCATCACCTTATACAGCTGCAACGTAACCTCGCTGTTTTTAAACTCCATGCCTCGAGCAATGAAAGACAAAATTCCATTTGTCTCCTTAATTACCTGCTGCACCTGCAAACCAAATCTTTGTGATTCCTGCACAAGGACACCCAGGTCCCTCTGCACAGCAGCATGCTGCAATTTTTTACCATTTAAATATTAGCCCATTTTGCTATTATTCCTATCAAAATGGATGACTTCACATTTACCAACATTGTACTCCATCTACCAGACCCTTGCCCACTCACTCAGACTATCTATATCTCTTTGCAGACTTTCAGCGTCCAATGCACACTTTGCTCTTCCACCCATCTTTGTGTCATCTGCGAATTTTGACACTTCTTCCCCAACCTCAGATCAGGTGTGTAAGTTGTAAACAACTGCGGTCCCAACACTGATCCCTGAGGCACACACTTGTCTCTGATTGCCAACCAATTTACCAAAACAAAACAGCTATTTATCCTTTCTGCTTTCTGTTAGTTAACCAATGCTTATAAAGTTCCGTGTTTGAAAAGGGGTGACTGAGGAGTGAATCTGAATGTTGCAGTGATAACGATCTTTTAGAAATACCAAAAGGAGAGAGAAGAGGAGACGATGTGTCTGGTGCTGCCTTGATAGCGGGGGCAGAGTCTGATCACTGAATGCAGAGGCTGGTGAGGATATATAATCCCATGATTCTGGGATAGGGAGCAAGGATGGGCTGAAGAATGCGTGACATGGATGGGAACGCCCTGTTGGATGGAGAATCCCCAGTGAGAGGGAAAAGGAGGACACATCCGAAACCAGGAATAAGGACGGTTTCTTCATCAGAACAGATGCAGTGAAGCCGGGAGAGGCAGGATGTGAGGAAGCGTGTTCAAGGCAGCTTGTAGGAGGCTAGAAGCTTATACTGAGTGGTAGTTGAGAGGTGATTCCTAAAACTGGAAGCAAACACACAGAGGCTGGGATGGAGTTAGAGACGGACAATGAGAAGGTGAGAGCAGTGTGATAATGGAAGCAGAATCCATGAGGTTTTACAGTTTGCGGTGAAGGCATGAAGCAGCACCAATAGTCATCAATACAGTGTCCATGATCTCTGTACAAAGTCTGCACATTCTCTCAGTTTCTGCTTAGGTTTCCTATGGGTGCTCCCGTTTCCTCCCACAGTGGATTGGTCATGCTAAATTGCCCCTTAGTGTCCAAAGATTTATAGACTTCTTAGAATCCTAACAAAAGGAGGCCATTTGGCCCTTCAAGTCTGCACCAACCACAATCCCATCCAGCCCCTATCCCCATAACCCCATGCGCTTATCTTGGGTTAGTGCCCCTGACACTAAGGGGCAATTTATCATGGCTAATCCAGCTGACCTGCACGTCTCTGGACCGCGGAGCACTTGGAGTAAACCTATGCAGACGGGGAGAAGTGCGGCCTCCACACAGAGAGCGACCTAAGCCAGGAATCGAACTTGGGCCCCTGGCGCTGTGAGGCAACAATGTTAACCACTGTGCCACCATGCAGGTTATGAGAATTATTGGGGGGAAGGGGGGGGGGGGGGGGGGGAAAGGGGGGCAGTGTAGGCCTGGGTAAGATGCTCTGTCAAAGAGTCGGCACAGGCTTGATGGGCCAAATAGCCTCCTCCTGCGCTGTGGGGTTTCAATGATAAATATTTGTGTCCCATTCGGTTTTGTTCTTGTAACATGACCTCTCCCCAGCAGGTGGTGCTCTTTACTGTATAAATCCCCCACCAATCTGCATGACGCCTAATTCTCAGAACCCTGAACTTGACAGTGTCTAAATTCCCCAATCTAAACACACACATCACGCCGACTGTCTGGAGAGTAGCTGATCTCTCATTCCAGTTCAGAAAGAGAATGACAGAAAAACCACCTCAATACAGACACTAACTACAGGCTTGATCAAAACTCAGAATCTATCATCCCAATTTTGTGAATAGTATAATCTCAGATAGTAACAGTTTATTAAATTCAGGAAAGTTTTTTTTTTGCAGATTTAACGTGGATTTCTGGGAAGTATTTAATCAGGTTTATTGCAAACAGCTTGTAAAATATTTCAGGGAAGATGTGAGCGGGTGGATTACGTTTCTTATCTTCCCAGGGAGATAATGATGGAAGGTGACAGATCTGAAACGTGGGTTGTGGTTCCCAGGGAGCAAACACCCCCTCCGGCCCCTCTCTAGGCCCCCCCCTCCCCCAACTTCACACCAGTTCCACAATGGGGGAGAAGAAAGGACTCAAACTCTGGAATTGGCTGTGACATTTCCAGACAGAAGCACGGAATGAGAAGGAGAATACTCCCAACCATCTGTCACTCCTCTATCAGCGACCTCGTCCCCATCAGAGACTCACAGGTTGGAGATGTTCACTGATGTTGAGCGTTGAATGGTTCAAACAGTGTTCAACATCATTCACAACTCCTCAGAAACTGAAATAATCCATGTCCGTGCACAGCAAGAACTGGGTAACTCAGGCTTTCCCTCAGGAATGCTAAGTAATTCTCTCTGACAGAGCATCTTACCCAGGCCCTATCCCCGTAATACCACATATTTACCCCGATAATTCCCCTAACCTATACAGGGCATGGTGGCACAGTGGTTAGCATTGCTGCCTTACACCGCCAGAGTTCCAAGTTCAATTCCCGGCTTGGGTCACTGTTTGTGTCGTCTGCACATTCTCCCCGTGTTGAAGTTATACAAGACATTGGTAAGGCCATACTTGGAATACTTGTGTAGCTCCGGTCACCCTATTATAGAAAGGATATTATTAAACTAGAAAGATTCACTAGGATGCTACCTGGACTTGATGGATTGAGTTATAAGGAGAGGCTGAATAGACTGGGACTTTTTTCTCTGGAGGCTGAGGTGTGACATTATAGAGATCTACAAAATAATGAAGAGCATAGACAAGGTAGATAGTCAATATCTTCTCTGAAAAGTAGGGGAGTCTAAAACTAGAGTGCATGGGTTTAAAGTGAGAGGGGAGAGGTACAGAAGTGTCCACAGGGGAATTTTTTCACACAGGGTGGTGAATATCTAGAACAAGCTGTCAAAGGTAGTAGTAGAGGCAGGTACAAGTTTATCTTTTAAAAGACATTTAGATAGCTACGTGGGTAAAATGGGTACAGAGGGATATAGATAATGCGAGCAATTGGGATTAGCTTAGGGGTTTTAAAAATAAAAGGGGACATGGATAAGTTGGACCAAAGAACCTGCTTCCTTGCTGTAAACCGCTATGATTCTATGACTGTTTACATGGTGAGACCACATCTGGGACACTAAGAGCAGTTTTGTTCTCTTTTATGGGGAATGGCAGGAAGGGGTGGATGGGGAGCAGAGAGGGTAGGGAGGGGAGGCCCTGAGACCACAATGAGGGCTGAGGGGAGGCCCTGAGACCACAATGAGGGCTGAGGGGAGTGTTTACCCACGTTCTGATCAGGATACCCATCTCTGTGCAGCCTAGCTTAGCCAGTGTGTGGAGGTTCCATCCCCCATGTGAAGGTGTAAATCTCACCCTGTGGCAGCATTAAAAAATCTGGAAACAACTCTCTGCCATTTTTCTGTGAGTTTCCTCTCAATATTTGTAACATAATCAGGCTTCTGTACTTAACAACATAGTGCCAGATTGCAAGTACAGGAATGTCGTGCATCCCCCTCACCCTTGCCATCTCCTTAACTCCCGTCGCCCTCTCCTTACCCCCCCCCTCGCCACACCCTCCTTACTCCCCCTCCCCCGTTCCACCCCTCTCTGTCTCCACCCCCCCTCCTCCACCAGCCCCCCACAGCTTTCTCACTCACAATTCACTCTGGCTCTTGATCACTCAAATCAACATTACCAGATTCCTCGGCCTCTGATACAGGATGCTGTTGCTATGGTGGCAACTTGGTTCATCCAACTAAGATGCAAACACCCCCCCCCCCCCCCTCCCACTCCCCCCACCCCTCCCCCTTTGCGCCCCACACTCCATGACAACACAGCAGGCCTTGCTGTCAGTGCGACGTGTGTGTGAGTGTGCATATTTAATCGAGACTCCATCCTAAATGGGGTCCCTCATGCAGATACCTCCGATAAGCTGAAGGAATTTTATTTACACAAGAAAAGGATCTGAGAAGAAAGCTCCTTAACTGGTCGGACTTCAAGCAGCTCTACCTTCCCTCCAGAGAAAGCATCTGCCGGTTCAGTTCTGGGTGGATTGCGTCGACCCCACACTGTTTGAACTTTGACCTGTGTTCTTTTCTGACTTGGACGCTGAAAGTCTCCTGTTGTACGCAGTCCCACAAATGCCTAATTGAAACGATTAAAAAGCCTGGTGTAGTCTAGACACATTGTGTGTCAGTGAATGCCAGAACAGCTGAGGTTGTGGGATTTCACGGTGACACTGCAACTCGTTCGTACTGCTCCAACACCTGCTCCTTGTTCCAACATGTATATAAAAAAAACCGTTTCGTGAAATTAAAATTAGCCAGTCAAATAATAAATGTGGGATTGAAACTTGGTCATTAAATCCAGTAAAGAAATTTGGGAGAAGTTGGGTTTTTTTTTGTAATCCAGAGGGTGGTGAAGTTGTGGAACTCACTGCAGGGAGCGGTTAAGGTGAAGACCATAGATACATTTCAGGAGAAGCTGGAAAAGTTGGAGGTTGAGCCACCGCCTTCTTCAAACACTGCAGTCCCTGTAAGGTGTAGGTACACCCAATAGTACTGTTAGGGAGGGAACTCCAGGATTTTGACCCAGCAACACTGAAGGAACGGTCGATATATTTCCAAATCAGGATGGTGAGTGACTTGGCAGAGAGTTTGCAATTAATTGCGTTCCCAGTTATCTGCTGTCCTTGTCCTTCTAGGTGGTGGAGGTCGTGGGTTTGGAAGGTGCTGTCTAAGGATCTTTGGTGAATTGCTGCAGTGTGTCTTGTAGGAAGTACACAGTGCTGTTACTGAGCGTCGGCGATGGAGGAATGGACAATCATGGATGCGGTGCAAATCAAGGGGCGTGCTTTGTGCTGGATGGTGTCGAGCTTCTTAAAGCAAATGGAGAGAATTCCATCACACTCTTGACATGTATCTTGCTGGATAGGCTTTGGGGAGTCAGTGTTACACACTTGTAGGAGTCCTCATTTTTGACCAGCTTTTGGTTTTTATATAGCTGGTCCAGTTCCATTTCGGTAATGGTAACTTCCAGGTGTTGATAAAGAACAAAGAAAATTACAGCACAGGAACAGGCCTTTGGCACTCCAAACCTGCACAAACCATGCTGCCTGACTGAACTAAAACCCCCTATCCCTCCAGGGACCATATCTATCTATTCCCATCCTATTCATGTATTTGTCCAGATGCCCCTTAAAAGTCAGTACCATATCTGCTTCCACTACCTTCCCTGGCAACGAGTTCCAGGTACCCATCACCTTCTGTGTGAAAATTCTGCCTTGTTCATCTCCTTTAAACCTTGCCCCTCGCACCTTAAATCTGTGCCTCCTAGTAATTAACCCTCCCACCTTGGGAAAAAGCTTCTGACTATCCACTCTGTCCGTGCCCTTCATAATCTTGCACTGGGGGCTTCAGCAATGGTAATGCCATTGAACGTTAAGAGATGACAAGTTAGATTCTCTTTTGTTGGAGATTACTATTGCCTGGTAATTGTATGGCCCAAGCCTATAGATATTGTCCAGATCTTGCTGCATATGAATATGGACTGCTTCAATGTCTGAGAAGTTGTGAATGGTGCTGAACATTGTGCAAACATCAGCGAACATGGTAGGGCCGAGGACACTATTCTGAGGAGCTCCTGCAGTGATGTTCTGGAACTGAGATGATTGCCCTCCAATCACCACAACCATTTTCCTTTGTGCCAGATGCGACTCCAACCAGCAGAGAGTTTGTTCCCTGATACCCTGTGATTTCAGTTTTGCCAGGGCTCCTTGATGCCACACTCAGCCTTGATATTAGGGGCTGTCACTCTCACCCCACATCTGGAATTCAGCTCTTTTGTCCATGTTTGAACCAAGGCTGTAATCTGGGATCGGGGTTATGGGGAAAAGGCAGGAGAATGGGAATCAGAAAAATATCAGCCATGATTGAATGGTGAAAGCAGACTCGATGGGCTGAGTGGCCTAATTCTGCTCCTGTGTGTTATGGCAATGAGGGCAGGAGCTGAGTGACCCCTGGCGAAACCCAAACTGGGCGTCACTGAGCAGATTGTTGCTGAGCTGATGCTGCTCAATACATTGTTGGTGACCCCTTCCATCATTTTACTGATGATCGAGAGTAGACTGGGCAGTAATCGGCCGGGTTAGATTTGTCTTGCTTTTTGTGTACAGGACATAACTGGGCAATTGTTCACACATCTAGTGAACGTACTGACACAGTCACTGGTACAGATAAAAACCCTACAGTGCCAAAGGACACCATTTTGCCAATTGAGTCTGCACTGACCACAATCCCACAAAAGCATTACCCCATAACCCTGTATATTTTTCCTGCTTCTCCCTTTAATCTATGCATTCTGGGACACTAAGGGGCAATTCAGTATGGACAAATAACCTAACCAGCACATCTTTCAGACTGTGGGAAGAAACCGGAGCACCTGGAGAAAACCCACGCAGACATGGGGATAGCTCAACGATGTGATGTGATAATCAGCACTTTAACAGTTGTGGCAACTTGCTGTGACCTTTTCCTTCTCGGTGGTAGAAGTCCATTTGGAAGTTGGTAATGATGGCATTCGCTTCTGCCACAATGCATCAGTGACAAAGGGAGTGAATGTTTAAGGCAATGGATGTGGTTCTGATTGAGTGGGGCTGCTTTGTCTGGATGGTGTGGAGCTTCATGAATGTTGTTGGAGCGGCACCCATCCAGGCAAGTGGGAGCATTCCATCACACTCCTGACTTGTGCCTTGTAGTTGGTGGATAGGCTTTGGGGAATCAGGAGGTGGGTTACTCACCACAGGATTCCTAGCCTCTGATGTGCTTTAGTAGCCATGTTATTTATATAATTGGTCTCAGGTCTGGTTCAGTTCAATGCCCCCAGGGCATTTATCGTGGGAGATTCAGCGATAGTAATTTCACTGAATGTTGAGGAGAGACAAGTAGGTTCTCTTCTGTTGGAGGTCATCATTGCCTGGTACTTGAGTGGCGTGAATGTTATGTGTCACTTATCAGTCCAAGTCTGGATGTTGCCCAGATCTTGCTGCATTTGGATATATTGGCTAAAGAATCAATTCCAGTTGTGAGAAAGGATAAGATATTAAACAGGCTACCAAATAAGGCATTATGAGCTGAGAAATAAAAAAGAGGCAGAGTCACTATTGGAAGTAGCTGCACACACCCAAGTAGACCGAAGAACAAAAGGTAGCAAATCTCTTTCTGTAAAAACAAGAGGACAATAATAACCGGAGACTTTAACTATCTCAATATGAACTGGGGATCAAATGATATAAGAAACATTGAGGGAGGAAAATTCATGTACTGTGTCCAGGATTTTTGTTTAACCAATACAGACCGATGAGAGGAGACAAAATTCTGGATTTAGTCTTTGGAAACGAAGATAGAAAATTGGATGAAATGACAGCAGAGTGGCCATATCAGGAACAGTGACTACAGTTCAATTAAATTTAGTATTATTTTAGAAAAGGACGGACAGGTATAAAAGTTTTAAACTGGGGGAAGGCAAATTTTCTAAAACCAAGAGGTGATTTGGCTGAGGTGGACTGGCCAAGACTGGTAAAGGATAAATCAGTGGCAAACCAGTGGGATGCATGAATAAGTGAGGTTCTTAGGGTATTAAGCAAACGTGTCCCTTCTGAAAATAATAATATTTCTGTCAATCCAGACGCCTACCCCCCCCCCCATCCCCCACTCCCACGGTTGTCTAGAAAAATACAGGGAGAGATTAAACAGATAAAGAAAGTTCATGATAGTCATAAAAGTATCAATCTGCAGATAGCCAAAGAAGTTTGAAAACACCGGGTTAAAGTCCAACAGCTTATTGCCTAGAGGAGTATAGAAAGTACAGGAATCAAGTTTAAAAAAAAGGAAATCAGAGAGAGGGCATGAAAAAATATTAGCAAGCAAATTAAGGAAAATGCAAACACATTTTACCAGTATATAAAAAACAAAAAGGATAGTTAAGTAAAAGTGGGACTTTTCAGAGATGAAGAATGGAACTTGTGTGAAGATGCAGATGACATGGCAAAAGGTTAAAATGATTTTTTTTGTCTCCACATTCACATAGGTAAGGAAAGATGCGGATATAGTAATCCAAGAGGAACAGTGTGAAATATTGGATAAAATAATTAGAGTGAGAGGGGAAGGGTTAGAGGAGTTGGAACCCTTGAGAATGGATAAGTCACCATCACCGGATGGATTTGCCCCTAGGATGTTGAAGAAGGTCAGGGAGGAAATAGCAGATGCTCTGAGGATTATTTCCCGATCTTCACCTGACACAGAGGAGATGCCAGGGAATGGAGGAATGCAAATGTAGTTCTAGTGTTTAAAAATGTTACGAAGGAATGGCCAAACTATTATAGGCTGGTAAATCTTTCTTTGGTGGTGGGAAAATTATTACAATCAATAAACTGTCACTTAGAAAGATAGGATAAGTCAAGGAAAGTCAGCATGGCTTTGTGAAGGGAAGGTCATGCCTTACAAATTTGATTCTTTGTGGAAGTGCAAAGGAGGATTGATGAGGGTGGTGCAGTGGATATTGTGTGGATGGACTTTCGTCAGACATTTGACAAGGTCCCATAAAGCAGACTGGTCAGAAAAATAAATAGGATACAGGGTAATGTGGTTCATTGGATTCCAAGTTGTCTTAATAACAGGAAACAAAGGATAACAGTCGATGAATGCCCTTGCAAATATGAAGTTATTTCAAGTGGTGTTCTACAATGCTCGGTGATAGGTCCCTGGCTGTTTGTTTTATGTTAACGATTTGGACTTAAACGTGTAGGTGCACATTTGAGAAATTTGCAGACACCTCAAAAATTGCTCATGGGATGGATGTGTAGAAGATAGCTGTAAGCTCCAAAATGATATTGATAGGTTGGTGGAGTGGGCAGGAAAGAGACAGATGGAGTTCAACTGTGTTAAGTGTGAGGTGATGCATTAGGGAGTTCAGACAGTTATAGGGAATAAACAGGAATATACTGAAAGGGATGGATAGAGTGAGAGATCTTTGAGTACAAGTGCACAGGGGTCCCTAAAAGTAGCAGTTCAGATAGATAAGGTTGTAAAGAAGGCATACAGAATGTCTCCTTTATTGGCTGAGGTATAGAGTACAAAGTAGGGTTATGATGAGACTGTACAAAACACTGGTGAGGCCACAACTGGAGCATTGTGTGTAGTTCAGGTCACCACATCAAGGAAGGATATAATCGCTATGGAGAGAGTGCAGAGGAGGTTTACTAGAATGTTGCCTGAGCTGGAGAATTGTAGCTTCGAGGACAGATTGGCGCGGATGGAGTTTTCCTTGAAATAGAGAAGGCTGATGGGTGACACGATTGAGATACACAAATTGTGAGGGATAGGGAAAGAGTAGACAAGGGGAACTTGTTTTCCCAGCAGAGATTCTAAAAACCACGAGTCATAGATTTAGGATAAGTGGCAGAAGGTTTAGGAGGGACATGAACATAGAACATGGAACATAGAACAATACAGCACAGAACAGGCCCTTCGGCCTTCGATGTTGTGCTGACCAAAATAAAAAGCAATGCCCCTCCTAACTAAACCATTCCCTTCTCTTCCATATACTTATCAACTAACCTCTTAAACGCCACCAAACTTGGCGCATCTACAACTGCTGCAGGCAGGGCATTCCACTCCCGAACCACCCTTTGGGTAAAGAACCTACCTCTGATATCCGTCCTATAACTATCACCCCTTAATTTAAAGCTGTGTCCCCTCGTGCTAGCTTTCTCCATCCTAGGAAAAAGGCTATCACTGTCCACCCTATCTAAACCTCTAATCATCTTATATGCTTCAATAAGATCCCCTCTTAGCCGCCTCCTTTCTAACGAAAACAACCTCAAATCCTTCAACCTCTCTTCATAGGACCTGCCCTCCATACCAGGCAACATCCTGGTAAACCTCCTCTGTACCCTCTCCAATGCCTCCACATCTTTCTTATAATGTGGGGACCAGAACTGCACACAATACTCCAAGTGCGGCCGCACTAGAGTTTTGTACAGTTGCAACATGATGCTGCGGCTCCTAAATTCAATCCCCCTACCAATAAAAGCTAAGACTCCATATGCCTTCTTAACAACTTTATCCACTTGACTGCCTACTTTCAGGGATCTATTGACACATACACCAAGATCCTTCTGTTCCTCAACACTATTAAGAGCCCTACCATTAGCCCTATACTCTACACATTTATTGTTCCTGCCAAAGTGCATTACCTCACACTTTTCCACATTAAACTCCATTTGCCACCTCTCGGCCCAGCTCTGCAACTTGTCCAAGTCACTCTGCAAACTATAACACCCCTCTTCACTATCTACCACTCCACCGACTTTAGTGTCATCTGCAAATTTACTAATCCATCCTTCAATACCCTCATCCAGATCATTTATAAAAATTACAAACAGCAGGGGCCCCAAAACAGACCCCTGAGGCACACCACTTGTCACCGAACTCCACGATGAATATCTCCCATCAACCACCACCCTCTGTCTTCTATCTGCCAGCCAATTCCTAATCCAATTAGCTAAATCACCCTCTATTCCACACATCTGCATTTTCTGTAGAAGTCTTCCATGGGCCACGTTATCGAACGCCTTACTAAAGTCCATATATACCACATCAACCGCCTTACCCCCATCCATCTCTCTGGTCACTTTCTCAAAAAACTCAATGAGGTTAGTAAGGCATGACCTACCCTTCACGAAACCATGCTGACTATCCCCAATCAATTCATTTCTCTCTAAATAACTATAAATCCTATCCCTAATAATTCTCTCCAATACCTTGCCCACAACAGAAGTAAGACTCACTGGCCTATAATTCCCTGGAAGGTCTCTCTTCCCCTTCTTAAACAATGGGACCACATTCGCTATCCTCCAGTCCTCCGGAACCACACCCGTAACCAACGAGGACCTGAAGATCAGAGCCAGAGGCTCTGCAATCTCCTCTCTTTTTCTTTTTCACACAGAGGGTAGTGGGTGTCTGGAATTTGATGCCTGAGTTGGTGATGAAGGCAGAGACACTAAATTTGTTTTAAAAAAAAACCTGGATTTGCACCTTAAGTGCTGTAAGCTACAGGGCTAAGGGCCAGGTGCAGGGAGGTGGGATCAGAAAGGCTACCTTGGGTGTCTTTTGGGTCAGCATGGACAGGATGGGCTGAATGGCCACCTCCTATATCATTCCTATTGTTCTAGTGTGAAGCTGCCTGCAAATCCAGATGTACCAGTGCACAGAAGTGGGAGATGCAATCAATCCCGGGGACTCAATGGTCTTCAACTTTGTAATCCTGAAGATATATTCCATACCAATCTCCTTTTAGTCTTGTTTATTTCACCTGAGGATATCTCCCATTTCAGGTGTATTGTTACACAAATGTTGACCTTTTCTGTGCTGTACAGATGTTGACTTCCCAGTATCTTGTCATCCAGGAAGCTATTCTTCATTGTGAAAGCAAGCAGGAGACTGGGGAGAAGTCGGCACATTGTCCTGAACAGAGAATGAGATACACTTTGGGACAGATTGGACTGTTGCTCTGCTCCTAGCCCAGACTGCATTCCAAACAAGAGTGGTCTTTGACTCTGTTACTTGCTCCACAGCCAGACCTGCAGACCAGCATGTGTGTTATTGTTTGCTGAGATGGATTATAATTTCCCAAGACTGCAACCCTTACTCAGCACAGAGCAAATTCTGAACCCACCTGCATGTAACATGGACAGTTACATCTCACAGGTTTTTTAACTAATCAATGGTTGGAGATCAACAAAGAATCAGCAAATTAAACATCTTTAATGACAGAATTTAAACAGACTTTTTAAACAATTGTTACTGGTATTTGTCATCACATCTCCTCCCAGAGAGACAAGCTGATGGCTATTGGTTTGGGTGAAGTGTGTTAACCCTCTCTCCAGTTGTCCCTTTTTGAGCTTATTGTGAAGAGCATTGCTTTTTGGCTGATGTACGTTTCACTATTTCCCATTTTCTGACAAGTTGTGGGATTAATCCTGTGTCTTCTGTGAACCCAATATCTTTCTCTGCCTTTGATGTTCCATTTAACTTGCAGCATGGTGGCACAGTGGTTAGCACTGCTGCCTCACAGTGCCAGGGGATCAGGGTTCAGTTCCTGGCTTAGGTCACTGTCTGTGCGGAATCTAAACGTTCTCCCCATGTCTGCGTGGGTTTTCTCCGGGTGTTCTGGTTTCCTCCCACAGTCAAAGACATGCTGGTTAGGTGCATTGCCGTGCTCAATTCTCCCTCAGTGCTCAAACAGGCACTGGAATGTGGCAAATGGGGGATTTTCACAGTAACTTCATTGTAGTGTTAATGTCAGCCTACTTGTGACACCAATAAATAAGCTTAGACTTGATTTTGAACACCACAAACCAGGGTCCTTCATAAAGACATTTAAAACTCACATTCAATATTCACTTTCAGAAAGAGCCTGATACACTTTGGGAAATCTGCACAGGAAATTCAGAAAATCCCAAAGTAAAACTTTGTACTGTTACAAGTTGGGTTGGATATTTCAAGGTGTTCTGTGAAGCTCACCTGACCTGTAATGTTTGATGTTGAATTTGGCTAGGACGAGATTGTTTCACTTCAGGTGTGATTGAACTGATTCACAAGGAATTTCTGTCAAAAATAAAGTTTAATTAAAAATATTGTTGGCATATATTGTAAGACAATGAGCAAGAACTTTTAACAATTACAATCAAGAAACACAGCAATCATGATAATGTATAACTCTTTAGGAAGTATCTCTAACGTGTTCCAACCAAAACCAACATCCAATGCACAAAACACTCCAAATAAACACAATCCAGTGTAAGTTAATGTCTACTTGTTATAGGAATCCCATCTCCTGGGCTGAATGCTGAAAATCCCTTATGGAGAAACTCAGTAGAGGTTGTATTCAAATCTGTTTCCCAAAGCACAGCTTCTTTAAGGCAGTCATGATGCCAGTGTTGGACTGGGATAGAAATAGTAAGTGATCTCGCAACATCAGGCTAAAGCCCAACAGGTTTATTTGATAGCACAAGTTTAAGACAAGATGGCAATGAGCCCCTCCTTCAGCTAACCGATTCTAGTTTCAGAACCAACAGAAGAACAGGAAGAGAAAGGCTGCTTCTTAGCTTCCAACACACTTCCCAAATCAAGACTGAAAGGCCAAAGGAAAAATCCCCTATCACCTGACTGCCACAGCTTAGCTCCACCCCATTGACATCAGTGAAACGGTAAGTTACATGATGTAAAAAAAACTTTCTTTAAGATACACACACATGACAATACTGAGACCATAAAAGGGAGCAACATAAGTGATAGTTTGAGAGGGCAGCATTCTTCATCCAAATCTGTCACATAATCACTGAGCTTTTCTCGAAATATACAATCCATTCCTTCTCTTGTCAAATATCAGAAGTTGCAGCAAGACATAGATAGGATGCAAGAATGGGCAGAGAAGTGGCAGATGGACTTCAACACAGATAAATGTGTTAGTGGTCCATTTTGGCAGGACCAATGGGATGAAAGAGTACAATATCAAGGGTAGGAATCTTAGCAGTGTTGAGGAGCAGAAGGATCTTGGGGTCCGGGTCCATAGAACTCTTAAATCGGCCCCGCGGGTGGAGGATGTGGTCAAGAAGGCATATGCTGTACTGGCCTTCATTAATCGAGGGATTGAGTTTAGGAGTCGTGAGGTAATGCTGCAACTTTATAAGACCCCTGTCAGACCCCATTTGGAGTACTGTGCGCAGTTCTGGTCGCCTCACTACAGGAAGAATGTCAAAGCTAATGAGATGAGTGCAGAGGAGATTTACAAGGATGTTGCCTGGATTGGGAGGCATGCCCTATGAAGATAGGTTGAGTGAGTTAGGTCTCTTCCTGCAGAGACGAAGGTTGAGAGGCGACCTGATTGAGGTTTATAAGATGTTGAGCGGAATAAATAGGGTGGATTCTCGGAGGCTATTTCCCAGAGCTGAAACAGTCACTACGAGAGGACACAGGTTTAAGGTGCCGGGCAGCAAGTACAGAGGAGATGTTAAGGATACGTTTTTCACTCAGGGTGGTGAGTGAATGGTATTGGCTGCCGTCGGTGGTGGTGGAGGCGAACTCACTAGGGTCTTTTAAAAGACTTCTGGATGAGTACATGAGATTAAATGGGATTGGGAGTTACAGATAGTTCTATGACTTAGTAG
Organism: Sphyrna mokarran; assembly: GCA_024679065.1. Lineage (NCBI taxonomy): Eukaryota > Metazoa > Chordata > Chondrichthyes > Carcharhiniformes > Carcharhinidae > Sphyrna > Sphyrna mokarran. The sequence goes on along the minus strand of JAGIQG010000036.1, from coordinate 318,015 downwards.
GTATGGGTATGATTGGCACAACTTGTGGGCTGAAGAGCCTGTTTGTGCTGTAGTGTTCTATGTTACCAGGGTTGTGACTTACAATTGTCCTGTCCTCCTTATTGTGAAGTTAATGCTGTTTAAAAAAAAACTTGTGAAATGCTAAGAGTTGTAAAGTTTTAATTTAACAACTAAAGATGGGTTTTTTTGCAATACTTAGAGAGTTAAAAGAGACGCAGGGGCAAAATGCAGTACACAGAGATCACAGAGTGAAACATTTTATTACAAACCAAGACAGTGATGTTGCCAAGGTGACAGGTTATTTTTAAATTTTAACCAATCGACTTCAAATAGATATTTGAATAGCAGCAGCCTATCATTTGAATTTAGTGTTTTGATAACCTGTAAACCAATCAGATTGTGTAAATTTTGATATAAAAATAGCTCTGAGCTGCAGAGAACCTGCAGGAAGACCCGCCTGCTCTCTCAGCTAGAGAGACAGAGAGAGAGAGAGAGAGTAACTGTTCTCTGTCAGTGTAACAGTGACATTTATGTCTTAAAATAAAGTCTCATCTTAGCTCAGAGAAACAGAATTCAGCAAAGAAGAAAAAGATTCTGGAGGACAACAAACCTGATTGCATTGTGAAAGTAACTAAAAATTCTATTGTTTTTGTTGATGAGTGGGAATTGTAATTATCTAAATAGTATTCCATTAGAATCGTGGTTTATTTAGTTTGTTAATAGTTTAGTTAACCTGGTCACTGTTAGTTAGATAAATTGTTACTCGTTGCTTTACAGAGAGTGTTGGGTATATATTGATTAACCACTAAAAGCTGTTGAAGTGCCAATAATCCCCCTCTCAAATGCACTTTAACAGATTAGGAAAGGAGGTACTTCTCCTTGAGTGGATGAGTGTTAGTTCTTGGAGAAGAAACCAGCCTCCCCTTTGTAACACTGTGCTCAGAGAGGTTCAGATATACAACAGTAAAGAATTGTACAATCATACATTCAGATGAAGCCTTTTGGCCCATTGAATCTGCACCAACCGGCCGAGAAACTTCTGAACTCCCACCTAACCCCATTTCCCAGCACTTAGCCCATAGCCCTGAATGTTATGATGTGCTGAGTGCCCATCCAGATACTTTTTAAAGGATGTGAGGTCTCCTGCCTCTCCCACCCTCCCAGACAGCGCATTCCAGACCCTCACCACCCTCTGGGGGAAAAAAGGTTTCCTCAAATTCCCCCTGAACCTCCTGCCCCTCACCTTGAACCTGTGTTCCCCCTCAAGACTGACCCTTCAACTAAGGGGGACAGCTGCTCCTTATCCACTCTGTCCGTGCCCCTCATCATCTTGTACATCTCGATCAGGTCACCCCTCAGTCTTCTCTGCTCCAATGAAAACAACCCAAGCCTGTCCAACCTCTTTTCATAATTGAAATGCTCCATCCCAGGCAGCATCCTGGTGAATCTGCTCTGCACCCCCTCCAGTGCAATCCTTCCTGTAACGTGGTGACCAGAACTGCACACAGTGTTCCAGCTGTGACCTCACTAAAGTTCTACACAACTCCAGTATGACCTCTCTGCTTTTGTAACCTATGCCTTGATTAATAAAGGCAAGTGTCCCGTGTGCCTTTTTCACCAGTCTATTAACATGCCCTTCCGCTTTCAGAAATCTGGGACAAACGCCAAGGTCCCTTTGTTCCACAGAACTTCCTAATGTCCCACTGTTTATTGAGAACTTTCTTATCAAATTACTCCTTCCAAAGCATATCAGTGTAAAAAGTGTAAAGGAGACACAACTTGCAACGAAAACATTTGTAATAATAAATATTCGCAGTATAAACATTAGCCTCACTGACTGGTTCACATTATATCACTGCATCGTAACAGAACCATCGCTCCAATCCACCTTCACAATTTGCCACTTTCTCATTTCATTCTGCCACTTTCTCGTACCTCCAGCCTCTCTCTCTCTCTCTCTCTCTCCATCCTGCCACTTTCTCGTTCCTCCAGCCTCTCTCTCTCTCTCTCTCTCCATCCTGCCACTTTCTCATTCCTCCAGCCTCTCTCTCTCTCTCTCTCTCTCCATCCTGCCACTTTTTCATTCCTCCAGCCTCTCTCTCTCTCTCTCTCTCCATTCTGTCACTTTCTTTCTCTCTCTCTCCCTGATACTCCGCCTAGTCACCTTCCTTGGCTCCTGATTGGTGCATTGTCGGAGCTTTCTGTCAGGGCCCAGCTGATTGGGTCGAACTGAATACAAAAAGTTACAGGAGACTCATTCATAAAAAACTCGAGAGACAGAGATAGAGATGGAAAGATAGAGAGGAAGGGAGAGAGAGAGACGGAGTGTGATAGAGAGAGAAAGTGAGAGAGGGAGAGTGATAAAAAGGATAGTGTGATAAAGTGAGAGAGGGAGGGAGTGAGATTGAGAAGGAAAGAGTGTGTGAGAGAAAAGAGCAAGAAACGGAGAGAAAGTGGGAGTGACAAAGATAGTGAGTGAGATATAGGGAAAGGGATAGAGGGAGGGAAAGGGATAGAGGGAGTGTGTGAGGGAGAGGAGGCGAGAAGGAGAATGAAGGAGTAAGGTAGTGATAGAGAGGGAGTGGAGGGATTGACTGAGAGGGAGGGAGTGAGATAGAGAGGAGTGCGAGGTAGAAGGAGTGGAGGGATGGAGTGGAGGGATTGAGTGAGGAGGAGTGGAGGGATTGAGTGAGGGGGAGTGAGGGGGGAGTGGAGGATTGAGTGAGGGGGAGTGGAGGGATTGAGTGAGGGGAGTGGAGGGAATTGAGTGAGGGGGAGTGGAGGGATTGAGTGAGGGGAGTGGAGGGATTGAGTGAGGGGGAGTGAGGGATTGAGTGAGGGGAGTGAGGGGAGTGGAGAGGGAGTGGAGGGGAGTGGAGGGATTGAGTGAGGGGGAGTGAGGGGGAGTGGAGGGATTGAGTGAGGGGGATGGGAGGATTGGAGTGAGGGGGTGGGAGGGATTGAGTGAGGGGGGAGTGAGGGATTGAGTGAGGGGGAGTGGAGGGATTGAGTGAGGGGGAGGGAAGAGGGGGAGTGAGGGATTGAGTGAGAGGGAGAGAGGGGGGAGTGAGGGATTTGAGTGAGAGGGAGAGGGTGGGAGAGAGTGAGATAGAGAGGAGTGAGAGGTAGAAGGAGTGGAGGGATTGAGTGAGAGGGAGTGAGGAGAGGGGGAGTGGAGGGAGTGAGAGAGAGGGGGGGTGGAGGGACAGAGTGAGAGGGAGTGGAGGAGAGAGTGAGAGGGGGAGTGGAGGGAGAGGGAGAGGGGAGTGGAAGGAGTGAGAGAGAGGGGAGTGGAGGGACAGAGTGAGAGAGGGAGTGGAAGGAGTGAGAGAGAGGGGGAGTGGAGGGACAGAGTGAGAGGGGGAGTGGAGGGAGAAGTGAGAGGGGGAGTGGAAGGAGTGAGAGAGGGGGGAGTGGAGGGACAGAGTGAGAGAGGGAGTGGAAGGAGTGAGAGAGAGGGGGAGTGGAGGGAGAGAGTGAGAGGGGGAGTGGAAGGAGTGAGAGAGAGAGGGAGAGAGAGAGAGAGGGAGTGGAGAGTGCAGCGGGGAGCAGAGCAGCTCCATGAGCCGCAGTGTGTGAGTTGCTTGCCTCCTGACCCCGGCTGCTGCAGCATGCGGCGGTGTCAGGTTGCCGCTTTGGGCTTGTGGATGTTCCTCGCTCTTCTCCCCCGGTTCGGGCAGCCCAGCCACCCGCAGACCCGGCGCCTGGCTCCGGGGAGAGCGGCACTGCGGAGAGCCAGGTAACCCCTTCCACAAACTCGTTCAGGGCAACTTACAAACTGAGTGAAAATGCAGCTTGTAATTTAACCGGATTCCATTGGAAATCATTGCAAACTGGCCCATTTCCAAATGGGGAATTTATTTTCTAATAATTTTGAATTGTGCAGTTGATGGTTGGAATTTTTGTGCGATTTATGGTGCAGTTTCGCGGTGAATGTAAAGTCAAGCCTCTGCAGGATTCCTAGGAGGCAGATCTTTTCCAAAGTTCAAACTTCTCCCCCTCTGCTGCACTGTTTTATTTCCCCCTTGGGGGTGTTTAGGGAAGCTGTTCTTTCTGCTACTGAGGAGCTCCCAGGTTTGAATGTGGGAGGGAGGGGGAATTAATCTCTGCCCGCTTCTCCCCTGTGGGGAATTTGCAAACTGTTTCCCACCTGTAGCAAGAACCCTGCTCTGGGGAACCTTTGCCAGCATTGAGGTTGAGAGTCAGTCTGGGCAGATTTAGAGACATTTCAGATCCCTAATGATCACTTCTCAACCCCACCTCACATTGCCAGGGATCCAACTTCGATTCCCAGCTTGGGTCACTGCCTGTGTGGAGTTTGCACATTCTTCCCGTGTCTGTGTGGGTTTCCTCCGGGTCATGCTGTTTTCTCCCACAATCCGGAGGACATGCTGGTCAGGTACGTGGGCCGTATTAAATTCTCCCTCGGTGAACCCGAACAGGCAACTGGGAGGATTTTCACAATAACTTCATTGCAGTGTTAATGTAAGCCTACTCCTGACACTAATAAATACACTTTAAAACTTTTGAAATACTTTGCAGCAGCTTTTTTGAAGTGGATTCAACCCAAACCCTAAGATAAGATAAGGCGAAAGTTTTTCACTCAGAGGGTGGTGAGTGAATGGAATCGGCTGCCGTCGGTGGTGGTCGAGGCAAACTCGCTGGGGTCTTTTAAAAGACTTCTGGATGAGTGTATGGGATCCAATGGGATTGGGGGTTATAGATAGGTCTGTGGCTTGGTAGGTATAGATGTGATTGGCGCAACTTGTGGGCCAAAGGGCCTGTTTGTGCTGTAGTGTTCTATGTTCTATAAATGCCAGTCCTTGGTACTACCTCCCTGGGGGTTAGGGAGTGAGGCAACGAGATAGAATTCCTACAGTGCAAAAAGAGGCCATTCAGCCCATCGAGCCTGTACTGACTCTGACAGAGCATCTTGTCCAGGCTCATCCCTGTAACTCCATGTATTAACCTTGCTGTTCCCCTAATTTACACATCTTTGGATGCTAAGGGCAATTTAGCGTGGCCAATCCGCCTGACCTGTGCACCTTTGGGGTGTGGGAGGAAACCGGAGCACCCGGCGGAAACCCACAGTGACCCAAGGCTGGATTCGAACCCAGGTCTCTGGCAGCAGTACTAGCCACTGTACCACTTCCAGGATATTCAGCTGGTTTGGGGGTTTGAGAAGGGGCTTCATGGGGAAGGTGGCAAGAGAAAGACTGGCATTTCTACAGTGCCTTTCAGCAGTCCAGAGTTTCCCAATGCTTTCCTAGAAGTGTAATATAAAAATGTGCACAGTAAGATCCCACAATCTATGCTAATGATCAGATCATTTGTTTGATGATGTTGAGGGATAAATATTGGTTGTAAAAATAATGGGGCTTGCTCCCCCTCATCCCGTTCAAATAGTTTCAGGGGATCTTTGACATCCATATGAGATTAAGGTGTCATCTGGAAGATGGCATTTGTGACACTGTCAGAACATCAACTTTGACTTGCATGATCACTCGCTGGAGAGGGAATTAAATGCATGGTTCCGACATCAGAGGCAGGAGTGTAACACTAAGCCACAACTAACACCTCATTGAATCATAAAGATCTACAGCATGGAAACGGGCCCTTCGGCTCAACTTATCCACGCCGCCCAGTTTTTACCACTAAGCTCGTCCCAATTGCCTGCATTTGACTCCTATCTTACCCATGTAACTGTCTAAATGTTTCTTAGCTTTGCCTCAGCCATGGGAGAGGAATGAAAGGGAGGGGTAAAGTTGGGAGGAGTGATGGGATAGAGTTAGAGATGGGGGGAAGGCGAGGAATGAAGGGAGAGAGAGAAGAATGGAGAGGTGAATTGGGGATGGAGACAGTGGATTGGGATTGGCACAAACAGATGAGGAATCAAGGGAGTTTTTGATTATATCTTCACATTCAGATTAGGAAGAAATAGAAATTTTCACTGTGGCTCACCCAGTTGGCTTGTTCTCTGCATAGTCCAGCATCCATTCAATTATCTTCTGAGTGCTATTGAATCCACCTCCACTACCCCCTAAGGCAGCATCTTTCAGATTATAACTCACTCCATAAAAAGAGGATCTTTATTCTGCCTCTTTCTTTACCAAATCTGCCGGGACCACTGACAATAATTTTATTAGTTTTAAAAAAAAGTTCTGGAAGAGGATTATTCTGCTCCACAAGTTAAACTTACAAATTGGGCCAAGACTAATTTTGACAGGAACTGGAGATTGGGGAAGGCTGGCGAGTGGGAGGCTTTCAGAAGCAAGATAACGAGAGTTCAGGACCAGCATGTTCCTGCTAGTGTGAAGGGCGAGGCTGGCAGGAGGAGAGAACACTGGATGAGTCAATGTGAGGCTCTGGTCAATAAAAAGAAGGAAGCATATGTCAGGTATAGCAATAGAAGTGTGTTCATTTATTCGTGTCACAAGTACGCTTATATTAACACTGCAATGAAGTTACTGCAAAAATCCCCTAGTTGCCACATTCTGGTGCCTATTCAGGTACACTGAGGGGGAATTTAGCATGGCCAATGCACCTAATCAGCACGTTTCTCAGATTGTGGGAGGCAACTAAAGCACTCGGAAGAAACCCACACAGACATGGGGAGAAAGCGTAGACCCCACGGAGGCAGTCAATCGAAGCCGGGACTCTCTAAGGCAACAGTGCTAATCACTGTGTTACTATGCCACTCTAGGAGTATAAGGAGTGCAGACGTATGCTTAAAAGGGAAATCAGGAGCACAAAAGGGGGAATGAGATAGCTCCGGCAGTAAATCCAAAGATATTCTGCAAGTATATTAAAGACAAAAGAGTAACTGTGGAAAGAATAGAGCCTCTTAAAGAACAACAAGGTCATCTAGTTGTGGAGTCACAGGAGATGGTGAGATCCTAAGTGAATATTCCTCATCAGTATTTACCATGGAGAATGACAAGTAAATAGTGATGTCTTGAATAGTATCCACATTGGAGAAGAGGAGATGCACGAGGTCTTAAAAAGTATGAAGGTAGATAAATCCCAAGGATCTGGTCAGGTGCATCCCAGGACAATGTGGGAAGCTAGGGAAAGAAAATGTTGCAGTGCCTCTAGCAGAGATATTTATATCATCAACAGCTATGGTAAGGTGCTGGAAGATGGGAAGGAGGCGAATACTACGCTGTTATTTAACAAAGGCAGCAGAGAAAAGTGAGGGAACTACAGACTGTTGTGCCTGACATTACTGGTAGGGGTAGAGAGGATTCTGAGAGGCGATGTCTACAGGCATTAGGAAGGCAAGGAGTGATTTTGGGGTAATCAGAATGCTGTGTGCTTGGGAAATTGTGTCTTACAGATGTGATAGAATATTTTGAAGGGGTGACCAAGAAAATAGATGACGGCAGTGCAGTAGACATTGTCTACATGGACTTTAGCAAGGTCTTCAACAAGGCATGATAGGCTGGTCAGTAATTTTAGATCTCATGGGATCCTGGGTGAACTAGCCAATTGGATATAAAATTAGCTTGCTGATAGGAGGGAGAGAAAGGTGGTAGAGAGTTGTTTTTCAGACTGGAGGCTTGTGATTGAGTTGGGCTGAAGGGCCTGTTTCCGTTGCTGTATCTCGCTTTGATTTTAAATCATTTGAACACAGCCTTGTGACAAATCCTGGACACTGGAAACAGTTCCTCGACAAATTTGTTGCAATTTTGAGCCCCTGCATTATATCTCTCCTTTGCCTTCTCTGCTCCAAGGAGACCAATAACAGCTTCTCCAGGCTCTCCTCGTTAACTAAAGATCCTCATTCCTGGGAAGATTCTAACCTAGCATCCCCTGCACCCTCTCCCAGGTCTTGCTATCCTGCCTACAATGTGGTGCCTGGAAATGGAAGCAAGACTGTAGCTGAGGTCTATATTTCAATTTATAAAAATTCAGTCAATTGTTTAAGGTAAGGCCTTTGAGTTAGCAGATTTGAATCATTCTGAAGGAGACGTTAGCAATATTTTCACAATCGGAGCTGTGCTCTAACAAACAGAATCTTTACAGTCTAAACAAGTGATCTTAAATGTTCCTAACCACCCCTCACACCTCCCACCTTTCCCCAACAAAATTCTGCTTTACCCCTTCAACATTTTGTAAAGTTTATTCTGGTATCAGACTATTGGGGACATTAGGGTTAGGTTTTTGGGGTCGGACAGAGAGAAGACACGTTCCCTTTTCATCGTGATTAGGGTTAGGGTTAAGGAGGAGTTAAGGTTGCATTAGGGTTAAGGGTAGGGTTGGGTTAGGATTGGGTTAGCTTTGGGTTAAGGTTAGTGGATTTACTCCAAATGGAAATCAACAGCTGCTTCTAAAATAGACCTGAGAGGAAAGATGTAACTATGCTTTAACCATACTCCTACCATCGTTACTGTGTTTGGGCTGAGGCAGTTAAGCCAAAGCCTGCCTGGAATTAATGTTTATTGGTCACAGGAGGTAACTGAGGCGTGTAGAATCTCATCAAAACATAATGGATATCAACATCTCAGCAAAGGAAAGAATGTGAGGGAGAAGTGGGAGAGTTCGTGTTTATTTACCTTCTTTAATCCCAGATTTCCAGCGGTTCTCTCAATGGTCAGATTGTCAAAGGGAGCTGTTTAATAACACTGATAATGTCAGTTTAATCCCTGGGCCAGCTGAGATAGTGCTTGAAGCCTGATTATGTAGAGAGGGAGAGTTCCAGGGATCTGGAAACATCTGGATTCCAGCAAGATCTCAAAACAAATTCTGGAGTGTGACGCATGGGATTTTCTGAGTGTCCTTGTGATCTCTCAGGTGTCTCTGTTGTTGACAAGTGTCGCTTGATCTTAAGGGAGTCCGATAAATTCTTCATCGATTGCTGTTCCCTGGGACCTTCTCAGTTATAATATCAGTACAAGTTTCAAACGGAACTGTCTCCTGGGGACAGAGCACGTGCTATAGCAGGGAATTGATTGTGTTGTTTAGATCAATTTAAAAGAAACAATGCACCATGTGGCTGGTTGTTATTCCTTCCTGTCCAGCTCATGTTTAACCCTTTTGCAAACAGACCCCCAAAATGTTGCTTCTGAGGCCCCCCCCCCACCCCCGCTATTCACTTGTAGTCAAATCCAAGCTGTGGAGACATTTCCTTCCATTTGGTATCCTCCACTGAATTGTTGTGCCGTGTGTGTGTGTGTGTGTGGGTGCACGTGTACCTGTGTGGGCACGTCATTGTGTGTGTACATACATGTACCTGTGCGCACACGTGTCCCAGTGTGTATAAAGTTTACTTGTTAGTCAAAATTAAGGCTTACATTAACACTGCAATGAAGTTACTGTGAAATTCTCCTAATTGCCACACTCTGGCATCTGTTCAGGTCAAGGCATCTAACCAGCACGTCTTTCAGACTGTAGGAGGAAACCGGAGCACCAGAGGAAACCCACGCAGACACAGAGAGAATGTGCAAACTCTGCACAGACAATGATCCGTGTCCCTGGTGCAATGAGGCAGCAGTGCTAACCACTGTGCCATTGTGACATCCCTGTGTTTACACACACACATGTGTCTGTGGATGTAAAAAGTTGTCCATTCTACGGTAGAATGTTCCCCACCCTCTCGCTAGCCTCCATCCCCATCCTGGTTGGATACCTTGTCCAGGTTTAGTTTAATCCTTCATGAATAAAGCCCTAAAAATGCAGCTTCTGACACCCTCCTGTCGTGTCTGAGTTGGAGAGACATTTCCTTCCATTTGGGAGCCTGTCTTCCTGATCTCTCACAGGAAGTGATGCTCTCCCATCACTTTGTGTTTGTTCTTTATGTGTGAGGTTCAGTGGAAAGTGTCAAAGGCAGTCTGACTGTGAAAGTGTATTGGAGCCTGTGCTGGACCCTGCTGTGTGCCCTGAGTGCAGATATTTCCCTGTCAGACAATTCCACTCCATTCCTTCCCTGACCCTCCACTGCAGCCTGCATCTGCCTCTATGTGTGGACGTGTGAGAGTGTGGGCGTCTGTGTCTGTGTGTAGCTTTGTAACCTGCTGCTTGTATTTCATTGCAGTGTAAATGTCTGTGGCAGTGGCTGCTGTAAAGGATGGATATTGGGATCCCAGACCAGAAAATGCACAAAGCGTAAGTCTCTTTCTGAAACATTTCATGTGAAAGCGATGAAGAGAATATCCAGCAGTAACTATTGCTTCAATGGGCAGCTCCTGCACTCAGTTCTGTACAGAAATGACAGGGTAATTACAGCACAGAAACAAGCCATTCAGCCCATTTTGCACCATACTAGGCTTTCTGCTGCAGACCATATCCCTCCTATCCCTTTCTGCTATCCCATCACCATATCCTTCTCTTCCTTTCTCCTTCATGTTAATCCAGCTTTTCCTTAAATATCCTTGATTCTATTCTGGGTGGCACAGTGATTAGTGCTGCTATCTCACAGGCCAGGGACTCCGATTCAGTTCCAGTTATTGACTACGTGGAGTTTACATATTCTTCCCCACGTTTGTATGGGTTTCATCCAAATGCTCCGTTTTCCTTCCACAGTCCAAGAGATGTTTGGTTAGGTGGATTGGCCATGCTAAATTGCCCCTTAGTGTCAGGGGAATGAGCAGTGTAAGTACAGGAGAGGGATTATAGGGAAAGGACCGGGGTGGGATTTTTATTGGTGCAGGCTTGATGGGCCAAATGGCCTCCTCCTGTGAGCCCCACATACTCCCCACTCCCTGTGAGCAGCAAGCCCCACATTCTCCCCACTCCCTGTGGGGAGTGAGTCCCACATTCTCCCCACCCCTTGTGGGAACAATTCCTATATCCACCCAGTTCTGGACTGGATTTAGTAATGACTACCCGATCTGATTGGCCCCTATTTGTGTTCTCCGTCACAAGTGGAACATCCTTCTCTACACCTGCCCCATCAAACTATTCCAGAATCCATAAAATCCCAAATCTCGATCCACAGTCTTCTCTTAGCAGAGAGATAGACAGAACCTGTTCAATATTTTCTGATGGTTATATCCTCTCTGGTCAATCTTTTCTTTTGTGCATGCATTTTTGTTTAGTGTAATATGGAGGCCAGACCACTGTAACTGCGACTTAACAAAGATTCAAAGTAGCTTTTGCAGAATTTCTCTGCTTTCCAGTTCCATTCCTCTGGAGGTGAACCCCAATGTCTTGTTGGCTTTTTCTGACCTTCTTACTTGGTATTCGCTACTCTGGTGATCCAAGTGTCTCCATCCGCTATTCTTCTGGAGTATTTACATGCTGCTTTCCCAAGGCCTTTCATTCTTTCTCCCACTTTAAGCTTACCTGTATTGAAGTTCAATTGTTAATTTTATAAATTTATTCCTGTTTTCCTGTATTATTCTATACTTTCAACAACCTGTAATCCCTTCCGATTCCCAACTCTAAATAGTTTCAGTGTGAATTGTGGATGATTCTGGCAGCAGCAGCAACTCTTGTGGACATTATTTCTCACCATTGGTTAATCTGATTGACAGCTATAGAGTCACAGAGGTTTACAGCACGGAAACAGGCCCTTCAGCCCAACTTGTCCATGCTGCCTTTTTTTTTAAAACCCTAAAACAAGTCCCAATTGCCCACGTTTGGCCCATATCTCTCCATATCCATCGTACCTATGTAACTGCTTTCTAAAAGATAAAGTTGTACCGTCCTCTACTACTGCCTCTGGCAGCTTGTTCCAGACACTCACCACCCTCTATATGAAAAAAGTTACTCCTCTGGATCCTTTCGTATCTCTCCCCTCTCACCTTAAACCTACGCCCTCTGGTTTTAGACTCCCCTACCTTTGAGGACAGACTTTACCTCGTGTAGGCAGCTCACTCTCTGTTCTATTAGTGTCACCTGTCTCTACATTCTGACCCTAATTCAGAGTCACCCGAGCGAATCAATCTCCAGTATCCTCACCACATTTAATCCTCTTTCTGTGCTCACTTTCTGGCTCTTGTTTAGGGACAGTCAAACTGACCAAATATGACACTGGGCCGCGGAGAGTGAGGGGTCGGTGCCCTGGTGGGGGAAAGGGGGGGATCAGCGCCCTGGAGGGTGGGGTGGGGGCTGTGGGGGGGAGAGGGGCGGGGAAGGACTGGTGTCCAGGGAATGTGAGTCCAAAGAAGTGCAGGTCAGGTTAATTGGCCATGAAAAATTGCTCCTTAGTGTCAGGGGGAATAGCTAGGGTAAACGTGTGGGGTTTTGGAGACAGGGCCTGGGTGGGATTGTATTTGGTGAAGACTCAATGGGCCGAATGGCCTCTTCTACATTGTAGAGATTCCATGAGTAGGTTTCTTAAGAAAAATTGAGGATTAAATGCGACGTGTGTTGTTGATGTCACCCAGAACTGAACCCTGGTGTTTCCAGTTTCCGATATGACTCTCTTCTGAAAGTCTGAAAACTGAGTGTAACACTCCTCCTCAGTTTAATCCACTCATTCAGTGCAGACATTGTTCCTGTTCCCCACAGAGATCTGCGTGTGTGGAGTCTCTGGGAGATCTCAGAATCGCTGGCATCCCTTCCCAGGAGGGTCACAGTGACCTGACATCTCACATCTGCCCGTGTGTCTGATCCAGAGACTCAGCAGAGGTCCAGCTGTTTAAACTTCTCACTATCTCCCAGCTGGCTGTAGGTCTGCGATCCTCTCGTGCAGATGTCCTGACCACAGACACAATCCGTTCACCTGTGCTGGAGACAGGACATCTTGGGTGGTCCCTCCAGCCCTTTCCCACTCCCTCAAACCCGCCCCGCCTGCTCCTGCCCCTTCCTACCCCATCAAATCTACCCCTCTCCCCACCACCACACCCCAGCCTCTGTTCCCCCTCCGTCCTTCCCCCCCAGCCACTGGCTCCTTCCTACTCCCTCAAACTCACCCGCCCCAGCCCCTGTCCCTTACCCACCCCCTCAAACCTACCCCCCACCACCTCCCCCAGGCCTTGAGATTATTCAGCTGAACCTCCTCTTGTGTCCCTCCGCAGAATGGAGAATCGGAGCTCAATGTGATTCCCAACTTAGTGGGATTGAAAATACGAATCTCAGGCTGACTCTGAAAATTACAGCCAGAGTAACCTTCTATCAGAAACAGAAACACAGCAGCACTGGGGGTTTGAGCAGATGTTGTCACCCCCACTTGTATTTTGAATGCTACAATTGGGCCTAGCTACTGTGTCCCGATATTAGGCAGGTCAGTGGGTGCTTACAAGCTGCAAGTATGATTGATGGTATTCGAACAGCCACACCTGGTACATTTTACAGCCCAACAAGATATCCAACAGGAAAAGACAAACTTCAGAGAAAGTCTGACTCAAATCAGCTGAACTTTCAAGTGAGTTTAATGGAGAAATTGCAATTGCTTTTATCTTAAAGGGGTCTTGTTACCCAATACAGTGTCAGGAAAATAATCACTGATTGAAACTAATCACAATTTTTCTTATTCCTTCACGGAATGAAGCTGTTCCTGGCAAGGCCAGCGATAATTGTCCATCCTTGATGCTGTGCTGCCAAGAAGAAGGCAATGCCCAGTGGGATTATTGTCAGACTATTAATGCAAAAACTCAGCTCATGCTCTGCGGACCTGGGTTCGAATCCTGCCTCGGCAGATGGTGGAATTTGAGTTCAATTAAAAAAAAATCTGGAATTAAGAATCTACTGATGACCGTGAAACCATTGTCGATTGTCGGAAAAACCCATCTGGGTCACTAATGTTCTTTAGGGAAGGAAATCTGCCGTCCTTACTCAGTCTGGCCTACGTGTGACTTCAGAGCAACAGCAATGTGGTTGACTCTGAACTGCCCTCTGGAATGGCCAAGTGAGACACTCAGTTCAAGGAGCGACTAGGGATGGGCAATAAATGCTGGCCCAGGAATGAAAAAAAAACTTGAACTGCTTCACTCTGTCAGTACATCCACACTGCTGTTAGGAAGTTTCAGGTTTTAATCGTAAAAGAGTTCCAAGGCTGGGTTGTGTGTGACTTCAAGGGAAATTTCCAAGTGATGATGTTTCCATGTGTCTGCTGTCGTTTTTCTTCTGGGTAATCAAGATCATGGATTTGGAAGGTGCATCTTAAAGGAGTCCTAGTGAGCTGCTGTGGTGCATCTTGTAGATGGGATACACCGTGTGTCAGTGATGGAGAGAGTGAATGTTGAAGCTGGTGGATGGGGTGCCAATGAAGCAGGGCTGCTTTGTTCTGAATGGTATTGAAAACTTGAGTGTTGTTGGAGCTGCACTTATCCAGGCAAGAGAAGAATACTCCATCACTCTCAGGACTTGTGCCTTGTAGATGGTGGTCAGGCTTTGGGGACTCGGTAGGTGGGTTACTTACAGCAGGATTCCTAGCCTCTAACCTGCTCTTATAGCCACTGTGTTTATAGGGCTGATCCAGTTCAGTTTCTGATCAATGGTAACCCCCAGGAAGTTGATAATGATAATATTGACTCGTGGTGATAATGCCATTGAACATCAAATATTAACGATTAGGCTCTGTTTTATTAATGATGGTCATTGCCTAGCACTTTTGTGGCACAAATATCTCTTCTCAGCCCAGGTGTGGGTATTGTTCAGGTCTTGCTGCATTTAAACATGGACTGCTTCAGGAGTCTGAGGAGTTGCGAATGGTGCTGAACATTGTGCAATCATCGGTGAACATTCTCACTTCTGACCTCATGATGGAGGGAATCCTGTCGATGAAGCAGCTGAAGATGGCTGGGCCTCGGACACTCCCCTGAGGAACTCCTACAGTGATGTCCTGAAGCTGAGATGATCGTCCCCCAATCATCGCAACAACTTGCTTTGTGTAGATATAACTTCAGTCAGTGGATAGGTTTCCCCTGATTCCCGGAAACTTCAGTTTAACCCGAGCTCCTTGTGCCACAGTCTGTTAAATGCTGCTTTGGTGTCGGGGTGGTCACTCTCACTCAGTCTCTGGAGTTCAGCTTTCTTGTCCATGTTTGAATCCAAATGGCATAAAGGTCAGGAGCTCTGACCCTGGTGGAACCCAAATTGACAGTCAGTGATTACTGGTTTGTACGTACAGCACCGAACAACAATCCTCCACCAGTCTACTCATGATCAATCCTCGTAATTAAAGTTTTTCTTCCCTGGAATTCTCTCTAATGTGTTCACATTATCCCTACAGCACGACACCTGGAACTGTGCACAGTGCTGTGGAGGGTGCTGAAATGGATCATTGTCTCAGACTTTCTGGTTGACAATGGTTGCAAATGCTTCATCTTTATCTTTGACACTGATGTAAAGAAAGCTAATGGTATGTTGGCCTTCATAGCAAGAAGATTTGAGTACAGGGATAGGGATGTTTTGCTGTAATTGTACAGCATGTTGGTGAGGCCACATCTGGAATGCAGTTTTGGTCTCCTTATCTGAGGAAGGATGTCCTTGCTGTAGAGGGAGCACAGCGAAGGTTTACCAGGCTGATTGCAGGGATGGTAGGTGTGTCATATGAGGAGAGACTAAGTCAGTTAGGATTATATTCACTGGAGTTTAGAAGAGTGAGAGGGGATCTGATAGAAACTTATAAAGTTCTAAACAGGGTTAAACAGGGTGGATGTAGAAAGAATGTTCCCAATGGTGGGGGAGAGGGGAGTCCAGAATTAGGGGATCATAGTTTGAGGATAAGGGATAAATCTTTTAGGACTGAGTTGAGGAGAATTTTTTTTCATCCAGAGGGTGGTGAATGTGTGGAATTCACTCCCATAGAAAGTAGTTGAGACCAAAAAATTGGGCGATTTCAAGAAATTAGATATCGCTCTTGGGGCTAAAGGGAGGGGGTTGGGATTATGGAGATGTTGCTGTACGTGGAAGCCAGCAGGAGGCTTCTGAGTCCATTTTTCACCTGATTCTAAGAGACATTAGGGAGTGAGTCGGTATTGAGAATTCCCCCCTCACGGTGTAGCACTGGGGCCAGCCTGTCCTGATGGTAGAACAGTGTATAAACATATTAAGAAAGCATATGGTATGCTAGCCTTTATAAGAAGGAGTATAGAGTACAAGAGCTGGCCTTTAATGTTGCAGTTGTATAAAACGCTGGTTTGACCTCATTTGGAATACTGCGTCCAGTTCTGGTCGCCTTACTACCGGAAGGACGTGGAGACTCTGGAGAGAGTGCAGAGGAGGTTTACCAGGATGCTGCCTGGTATGGAAGGTCTGAGTTACGAGGAGACATTAGGCAAATTGGGACTGTTTTCCTTAGAAAGACGTAGACTTAGAGGAGATCTGATAGAGGTGTACAAGATTTTGAAGGGGATAGATAGAGTAAACAGGGTTAAGCTTTTTCCTAGGATGGACTCAAATAGCACGAGGGGTCACGGGCTTAGGGTGAGGGGGGTAAGGTATAATTTGGATGCTAGAGGGAGTTTTTTCACACAGAGGGTGGTGGGTGTATGGAATGCGCTGCCAAGTAAAGTGGTGGAGGCAGGCACTCTGGAGTTATTTAAGAAATACTTAGATGGGCACATGAACAGAATGGGAATGGAGGGGTATAGAAAACTGATTTAAAATAGGGATCATGAGCCTTGGGAGTCCCTGGGAAGTGTGTAAATAGATGATGATATTGATGTACTTGTTTTTATCCTACAGGTGCTTTGGTCCACCTTGTTGTCTAACGAGGGGCATACACGCGATGGGTCGTGAGAGGGCTGCTCTTGGATCTTTTTCGAGAGTATCCTAGTGCTTCACGTCGTTAGTGTACGCTTGACCTGGACCATTTGATGGGCAACACGACAGCTCAGTGACTATCGCTGTGCTGTGCAGATACATGGATTTGGGCCTGTGTCTGTGGGAGTTTGCGCATTCTCCCCGTGCTTGCGTGGGTTTTCTCCGGGTGCTCCGGTTTCCTCCCACATCCCAAAGATGTGCTCTTAGGCTAATTGGCAAAACAAATTCTCCCTAAATTGTCTCAAATTTGGTTTTTAATCCATAGATCTATAAACACGGACAGGGATCACGGGTAGAGGTGGGAACGTCAGGGTGGCGGCGCGAGCTCGTTGGGCCGAAGGGCCTGTTTCCCGTGCTGTTTTGTTCTTTGTTCAAGGATGGAGTGTCCGCTACATTGTATTTAAGGTGAACATAACTATATTCAGCCTCTCAGCCTTTTGGCCAAGTTTGAGCCCAGGATGGGGTTTAATGTTTCATGTTTTCAGCTTGAATCTTGTTTGTCTCTCTTTTGTGGGGACCTTGAATTAGATTCAATTTGAATTTGGTTTTTGGAGCAAGCCCGAGGAGGGTTTGGGTTTACCCGCTCCATTCAGAGCATTGATTGGAATAATATACATCTCTGCAATTTTGGACAGATTGCTGATGAGTCTGTGAAAACTCTCCCAATTTTAACACAAGTAATAGAGGAGGACTTTGCAAGCATTGACTGGATTGAATGTGTCACTGTGATTTCTACAGGACAATGTTTAGCAGTCTGCGCTGTTACATTTTATTAGATTTCTTAAAGCAGTTTGAAAGATCTCGATTGGTCAGTTCAGAGGGCGATTAAGAGTCAAGCACATTGCTGTGGGTCTGGAGTCGCATGTAGGCCAGACCGGGTAAGAATGGCGGATTTCCCTCCTGAGAATTCGTTGGTTACATTGCAACAGAATCAATAGAGCACACCCTGAATTTAACCTGCAAATTCCTCCTTTTTCCCCAGTATTACTGACCTGTAGCCTGGGAAATCCCCTGCAGCTCTCATCCACTGTCTATCCCGAGTTATTCCTAGGGAATAACAGAAGGATTGACTTTGTCATTCTCCAGCTCCTGGTGTAGCAGCTACACTCACCCTCCAGGTGGCAGCAAAAACTCACAAACAGGAGGAGCCAATTCTCAGTTCAAAGCTCTGGAATTCCGCACTTGCTTCCCAAACTCATTCCCAAACTCATTCCCAAACTCATTCCCAAAACTGCCTCCTCACTGCTCCCAGCCCCTCACTAACGCCCTGTCCGTCCACTCACCTCCTCCTGTCTCCTTCTCTGAACAACCCATCCTGAACCAGCTTTCAGCCCACACACTCGCCCCCTCCACCACCACTCACCCCCACTGGGCACTCAGCATAACCACCCCCATCCCCTTCGCACTTGCCCCTGCCCCCCCCACCTCTGTCTCTTCATCTCCCTGACAAAGCTTTTAGGTTGCTTTTTGTAAAATCTATAGAATTAGGCAATGTCAACTTCAGTCTGATTTAAAAAAAATTCTGACATTTCATAATGTTTAAACTACAATATAATTTAAAGTTAGTGTTCTTGTGATATATTTAAATAATATACGTTTAGATACAGAGTAAATACACTGTCCCCTATCAAACACTCCCAGGACAGGTACAGCACAGGGTTAGATACAGAGTAAAGCTCCCTCTACACTGTCCCCCCATCAAACACTCCCAGGACAGGTACAGCACGGGGTTAGATACAGAGTACAGCTCCCTCTACACTGTCCCCCCATCAAACACTCCCAGGACAGGTACAGCACGGGGTTAGATACAGAGTAAAGCCCCCTCTACACTGTCCCCCATCAAACACTCCCAGGACAGGTACAGCATGGGGTTAGATACAGAGTAAAGCTCCCTCTACACTGTCCCCCCATCAAACACTCCCAGGACAGGTACAGCACGGGGTTAGATACAGAGTAAAGCTCCCTCTACACTGTCCCCATCAAACACTCCCAGGACAGGTACAGCACGGGGTTAGATACAGAGTAAAGCTCCCTCTACACTGTCCCCATCAAACACTCCCAGGACAGGTACAGCACGGGGTTAGATACAGAGTAAAGCTCCCTCTACACTGTCCCCTCATCAAACACTCCCTGTTGAGCTAATATGATATTTCATGGCGACAGGTGGCATTTTATGAAATCTTTGCCAGGAATGACCTCCCTCGTGCTGCCTGATGGTTAGTAGCTGCCTGTAAACTGTCTGGATTGAGTCTGCTCCTGTCCTCTTGCTTTGGGTGCACCAGATACAAAATCTTTATCACTGCACTGGGCTGGGTTTAATTGCAGAGGTCTGAGTGAGAGCGTGAATAATTAACACTTTGTGTTAGATGAACAGTAGATTAGAATTTAGTCCTGATTAGAGGTTTCCTCACTCTGTGAACTGATGGACCATGTTTTGTTTCTGTTCCAGCGATTTGCTTTCCACGCTGCCAGAATGGTGGTTTTTGTCAAAGGCCGCACAGCTGTGTGTGTAAACCTGGTTTCACCGGCATGCGGTGTGAGATAGTGAGTAACGTTCAGCTCCTCACCCACCCCGCCACATCCCCACCCCAAACTCAGCCCGTGCCAGCCTTGCCCATCGGCCATCTCAGCAATAAGGGAAAGCGGGAGAGAACGGCGGGGAGGAAAACTTCCAGCACTCGCTACGTCGGTAGAAGGAAGTCAACAGTCCGATGGCAGCCACTCACGTAAGTACCAAGAGAACCTTAACAGCAAAAGGGCCGGAGAGGGAGGGTTTTAATGAACTGGCTCTAGGGGGAGAACCATCTCTATTCCTCACAGGATGAATACAGGAGAACGTTGTAATGTGTAAATCCACAGACCAACACACGAGGCTCTCAGGTTGAGTCAGTGTGAAACTGGAGGTAGAACAAGCAGAGACGTTAACTATAGTTACAACTCTGGCTGTTAGCAGCTGGCCAGTGTCCTGATGGGTTTAGATATTGTCACAACTGTTGGTGAGTAACGTGACCCAGAGGTTCCCAACTCCATGGGATCATTGACAGGAGCTGCCTTTTCCTGGCCTGAGCTCTGTATGGGGAAGAATCCAGTCTGAGCCACTTCCTCACTGGAATATTGTTTGGGATTTGAACCTGATCAAAGGCCTTGACCTGAAATAAGCAGCAACCTATGCTTTCAGAGAGAAGGAGAAATCATTGCAGTGTGAGTGAGAGGCATGACTGAAACAGAGGCAGGAGGAAGCCATTTGGCCCTTCCAGCCTGCTCCACCATTCAGTTTGATCATGGCTGATTCAATATCCTGATTTCTCCCTCTTTCTCCCAAATCCCTTGATCGTAGCAACCTCCCCAGTGCTGATGTTAGGCTTGCTGCTCTATCATTCCCTGCTTTCTCTCTATCTCCCTTTTTGAATATTGAGCTTACATTCTCTACCCTCCAAACTGTAGTTCCAGAGTCTAAAGAATTTTGGAAAAAAATCACCAATCGACCTATTATTTCCAGAGCCAGTTCCTTAAGCACTCTGGGATGAAGATTATCAGGACCTGGAGATTTAACCACTTTCAATCCCATCAATTTCCCCAAAACCAATATGGGCGTGGGCGTGGAAGAGGTGGGGCTGGGCGTGGATATGGCGAGGGCGAGGGCGGGAGGGGCGAGGGTGAGCGCGGGAGGGGCGAGGGCGAGGGTGGGTGTCCTATTAAAAATAGGTAAAGGATAAGATGAAGAGCATTTTTAGAAAACAAAGTTTTTAAGGATAGTAAATGTACAAAAGGTTTGTGTAAATTAGGTTTGAGGATGTTTGTTGCTGATTGTCTGGAGTTTGATTGCTCTTTGTCTCTCATACAGCAGAATGTTTTTGGAAGTTCCTTCAGGACCCTGGGGAGATTAGAGGCTCCTGGCCGGAATAGTTTGGGGAAGATTGCATTAGCAGGTTCTGATGGAAAGCAGTTTCTTTCTTGCAGATGGTTTATGTTGATCTTTATGGATTAATGGAAGCAGGACAACTTAGCAATTTCCAAACAGCAAATCAGGAAAATGGAGCCCAGTAAAGGGCTGGCATTCCTTGTAGGGGTAATGTAGAAAATAGGGGGAGGAGTAAACGATTCGGCTCATTGAGTCTGCACCGACATTCAATATGAACATGACTGGTATGTACTTTCAGTATTGCATTCTCACTTTCTGTCCAGACCCTTTGATTCCTTCAGCCACAAGGGCCATATCCAGCTCTCTCTTGAACATATCTAATGAACTGTCCCCAAACAGCTTTCTGTGGGAGACAATCCCACAGTTCACAACTCTGAGTGAAGAAGTTCTTCCTCACCTCAGTCCTCAATTGTTTACCCCGTATTCTCAGACTGTGATCCCTAATACTGGACTTCCCCAACATTGGGAACGTTCTTGCTACCTCGAACCTGTCCAATCCCATTAGGATTTTATGTTTTGATGAGACCCCCTCTCATTCTTCTAAATTCTTGTCAAGCCCAGTCAATCCAATCTCTCTTTATATGTCACTGCTACTATTCCAGGAATCAGTCTGGTGAATCTTTGTTGGACTCCCTCAATAGCAAAGATGTCCTTCCTCAGACTAGGAGACCAAAAGTCTCACAATACTCAAGGTCTGACCTCATCCCAAGGCAGCAAGACGTCTTTATTCCTCTATCCAAATCCTCTTGCTGTGGAGGCCAGCATACCAGTAGTTTTCCTCACCATCTGCTGTACCTGAATACTGACCTTCAGCAACTGTTCCACCATGATACATTACACTTCCCCTTTTCCTAAACTGCCACCATTCAGATAATAGTCTTCCTTCCTGTTTTTGCCACCTGAGTGGATAACCTCACAATTATCCACATTACATTGCATTTGCCAAGTATTTGTCACTCAGTCAGCCTGTCCATGTCACCCTGCTGCCTCTTAGCATCCTCCTCACAGCACACACTACCACCCAGCTTAGTGTCATCTGCAAATTTGGAGATATTGCGTTCAATTTCTTTGGACAAATCATTAATGTATATTGTGAACAGCTGGAGTCCCAACACTGAATCTTGTCTACTAGTCACTGCCTGCCATTGTGAAAAGGACCTGTTTATTCCCACTCTCTGCTTCCTGTCGGCCAACCAATTCTCTATCCACATCAATATATTATCCACAATACTATCACCTTTAACTTTGCTCACTGATTTCTTGTGTGGTACCTTGTCAAAAGCCTTTTGGAAGTCCAGATACACAGCATCCATTGGTACACCCTTGTCCTCTCTACTGGTCACATCCCCAAAATTCCAGATTTCTCAAGCACGATTTCACTTCAGTGAATCCATACAGTCTTGGACAAATTCTGTCACCGCTTTCCAAATGCTCAGTTATTACATCCTTGATAATTGACTCCAGCATTTTCCCCATCACCGAGGCCAGGTTTATAACTCTCCGTTTTCTCTCTCCTTTTTTTAAAAAACTGGGGACATGTTAGCTGCCCTCCAATCCACTGGAACTCTTCCAGAGTCTATAAAATGTTGGAAAATGATCACCAACGTGTCTACTATTTCTAGGGCCACTTCCTTGACACTCTGGGATGCAGAGCATCAGGCCTTGAGGATTTACTGGATTATAAACCAGCAATTTTCCCAGTACAATTTCCTGACTAACAAGGATTTCCTTTAGTTTCTCTTTCGTACAAGACGCTGTGTCCCTGAGTATTTCTGGAAGTTTGTGTCCTCCTTAGGGAAGACAGATCCAGAGTACTTGTTCAGCTGGTTTGCCATCTCTTTGCTCATTATGAATTCACCTGATTTTAACTGTAGAGGACCTACATTTGTCTTCACCAGTCTTTGTCTCTTTACATATCTCTAGAAGCTTTTACAGTCAGTTTTTATGTTTCCTGCAAGCTTACTCTCATTTCTATTTGCCCTTTTTGAATTAAACCCTTTGTCATCCTGTGCTGGATTTTAAATTTCTGTAAGAAATTCCACAACACCAAGTTAAAATCCAGTAGGTAGGACTTTAACCTGGTGTTGTGCGATTTCTTACTTTGCTGACCCCTAACTAACGCTGGCATCTCCACATCATAGAACATAGAACATAGAACATTACAACACAGAACAGGCCCTTCGGCCTTCGATGTTGCACCGACCAATATAAAAAGCAATGCCCCTCCAAACTAAACCATTCCCTTCTCTTCCATATACTTATCAACTAACCTCTTAAACGCCACCAAACTTGGCGCATCTACAACTGCTGCAGGCAGGGCATTCCACTCCCGAACCACCCTTTGGGTGGCTTTTTAAATTTCTCCCAGTCCTCAGGTTTGCAGCTTTTTTGAGTCAATTTATATGCCTCTTCTTTGGCTTTAACACTGTCTCTGATTTCCCTTATTAAGAATATAGGAAACAGGAGCAGGAGTCGGCCATCCAGCCCCTCGAGCCTGCCCCGCCATTCAATAAGATCATGGCTGATCTGAAGTGGATCAGTTCCACTTTCCTGCTTTCTCCCCGTAACCCTTAATTCTCTTGTCTATCAGAAACCTATCTACCCGTGACTTAAATATATTCAGCGAGGTAGCCTCCACCGCTTCAATGGGCAGAGAATTCCAGAGATTCACCACCCTTTGAGTGAAAAAGTTCCTCCTTAACTCCGATCTAAACCCCCGCCCCCATTTTGAGGCTATGCCCTCTAGTCCTGCTATCCTTTCTCAGCAGGAAGAATCTCTCTACCTCTACCCTATCTATCCCCTTCATTATCTTATATGTCTCTAAAAGATCCCCCCCCTCAGCCTTCTAAACTCTAACGAGTACAGACCCAGTCTATTCAATCTCTCTTCATAAGCTAGATTAGCCATGGATGAGCCACCTACCCTGTTTCACTCTTACTGCAGTTAGGGATGTACCGTTGTTGAAGTTCATCCATGTGTTCTTCAAATGTCTGCCATTGTCAACCCCTTAAGTATCCTCTGCCATCTTATCCTAGCCAATGAATGTCTCAGACCATCAAAGTTAGCTTTCCTCAGGTTCAGGACCCTAGTCTCAGATTTAACCTTCATCTTAATGAAGAATTCTCCGATATTATGGTCATTCTTCCCTAAAGGAATTTCACACCCCAAGGTTGCTAATTAATCCTCTCTCATTACACAATACCCAGTCTAGGATAGCCTGCTCTCTAATTGGTTCCTTGGTGCATCCCTTATACATTCCAGGAAATCCTCCTCCATCACATTGCTACCAGTTTGGTGAGCCCAATCAATATGCAGATTGAAGTCAGCTCTGATAATTGCTGTACCCTTACTGCACTCATCTCTAATCTCCTGTTTGATGCCATCCCCAACCTCACTGCGACTGTTTAGTGGTCTGAACACAACTTCCAGTAACGTTTTTTTGTCCTTTGATATTCCGCAACTCCACCCATACAGATTTCACAGGCTAATGTCCTTCTCTATTCTTGCATTAATCTCCTCTCTAACCAATAATACTACCCCACTCCGTTTCCCTTTCCATCTCTCTTTCCTGAATATTGAATCTTCTTGGATGTTGAGTTCCCGTCCCTGGTCACCCTGGAGCCAGGTCTCTATGATTACATCATACCTGTTAATGGGTGTCTGCGTGCTTAATGCACCCACTTATTACAAACACACTTTGCAATACGACACAGAGCCTTCAGGCTTGCTTTCTTGGCATTTATTAGAATTATGATGCACTCTGGCCCTTTTTTTGATTTTTGTCTTTGGTTTTTCTGCTTTCCACTTTTCCCCTTTCTGTCTTTAGTTTCTGTCCCTACTTCATTTCTCTCTGACTTCCTGCATCGGTTCTCACCCCCCTGCCACATTAGGTTAAACCCTCCCCAACAGCACTAACAAACACTCCCCCCGAGGACGTTGGTTCCAGTCCTACCCAGGTGCAACCCGTCCGATTTGTACTGGTCTCACCTCCCCCAGAACTGGTTCCAATGTCCCAGGAATTTAAATCCCTTCCTCTTGCACCATCCCTCAAGCCACATATTCATCTTGACTATCCTGACATTCCCACTATGACTAGCATGTAGCATTGGTAACAAATCTTTGAGATCCTACTAGTTAATTTAACTCTTAACTCCCTTAGTTTAGTTTGTAGGACCTCATTGTGTTTTTTTACCAATACACAGAAATGTAATCTATTATTACAAAGGACAAAGAAAATTACAGCACAGGAACAGGACCTTCGGCCCCTCCAAGCCTGCACTGACCATGCTGCCCGACTGAACTAAAACCCCCTACCCTTCCGGGGACCGTATCCCTCTATTCCCATCCTATTCATCTATTTGTCAAGACAACCTTTAAAACTCACTACCATATCTACTTCCACTATCTCCCCCGGCAACAAGTTCCAGGCATTCACCGTCCTTTGTGTAAAATAAAAACTTGCCTTGTACATCTCCTTTAAACCTTGCCCCTCACACCTTAACCTGCCTCCTCGTAACTGACTCAAGATCCGAATGAAATGATTTCAACAGGAATGATTTCCGGTATGAATCACAACTTGAACACTAGGCTGGACTTCTGATTTTTGACAATGTTGTCCATGCTGAAATGTTCAATACCTGAGATTGAAGATCTACAGAAGACAATCATTTCAGCCAATGGTCCTCCTGCCCATTACAGCCCTTCTGCTAAAGTAGGATTTGATCCCCTTGTTGACAGATTCTTGGCCCACCATCTGTATGAGGCTGCTCGGGATCTTGCCGTGTTCTGTGTACTTCATCCTTAAATAAATCAGAGCAAGTAGTTTCACTTGGGTGCTGAGTTAGGTGGCATTTCCAGGGCAGCTGGTGAGAGATTTTCACAGTCACTTCATTGCAGTGTTAGTGTAAACCAACTTGTTATACTAATAAATAAAATAAACCAAATTTAAAAAGTAATTTGGTTTATTCCCACAGTCCAAAGATGTGTGAGTTAGGTGGATTGGCCATGATAAATTGACCCCAGTGCTAGGGGATTAGTGGGTAAATATGTGGGGTTACAGGAACAGGACCTGGATGGGATTGTTGTTGGTGCAGACTCAATGGGCTGAATGGCCTCCTTCTGCACTGTAGGATTCTATAATTTGTAGATAGGTTATAAGGAAGTTTCTGGATGTGATAGCCAAGCCACAGTCGCAGGGCGAATGCAGGGCTGGAGCTGGGATGATGCACGCCGCTGAAGGAAGGGTTAATGTTTGGCTGCAAAGCCGATTTCTTGGCATCTGCACTGACAGAGACTGAACCCACCTGCAGCTCACATGGCCAGCAATCTCCCACAACCACAAATAGCATCTTTTTAAGTTTCCGACCTCAATCGCTGATGTGATTAATCTTTCCAAACAAGTCAAGATCGATTACACAGACCTGCTCTTTAATATGTCACCTGAGCCCTGTGCAGAACGATATTCAGAGCATCTGGTGGGGTGGGGGGGGTTATCATTCTGGGGGTGGTGAATTATCATGCTGGGAAGTGAAGGGGGGAGGGGGGTTGCTGTCGTGGTGGTGTGGAATGGGGTTTGTCATGTGAGGGGTGGGAGGTGGGGGATTAGTTGTTGGGGGTGAGAGGAGACATGGGGAGTTGTCATGTCGGGGGTGGGGGTTTGTTATGGTGGGGGTGTTGTGGGGCAGAGGTGGTGGGGAGGTTATTGTGGGTGGGGGCGGTGGGAGATGGAGAGTTTGTCATGTAGGGGGTGGGTGTGCAGGTGTTTGTTGTGGTAGGGGGATAGTCATGTAGAGAGTGGGTGGGTGGGGGGTGGATTGTTGTGTTAGGAGGTGAGGGAGATTTTTGGGGTGATGGAGGTTGGGGAGTTCTCATGTTGATGATTGGGGGGGGTTATCGTGGTGGGGTTGTGGGTTGGGATTGTGGTCGGAGGGGGTGGGGGGGTGTTGGGGTGGGAGATGGAGGGGGTTGTCTTGTAAGGGGTCACTGGAATTAGAGGGATAGTTTTCCTCGCGTGTGGGGTTCCTAGCGATTTCTTGATGGGTGCTGGAAGCATGAGTGAGAATCGACTCTTTACAAAAAGTGAGGGACTCAGTGTTAGTGGGACATTATCGCAGAGTGGGATTGAAGCGTGTTTGAAGTGGCTCCTGTCTTTCCCGGGGTTTCCGTGGTGGTCCCTCAGCTCTTTGTGTGAGCACTGGACTCACGATGCTGGAGTCAGCGTGAAACAATTACTACACCCCCTCTCTGAACAGGGAGCAGAGCAAACCCAGGGCTGTTTGATGCTAACATCTGCAGGAAAGAGTTTGATACGGCCAGATGTAGAGTGAATTGTTACCTTTTACCCAGTGTGTGTTACTCTGAATCTGGCACTGGACAAGTGGCTAAACTTTACCAGGAGTTTATGAACTGTTCACGTGTAAATAAAATCTACAGATGGGGTAATTTGGCACAACAGATGTAAACAAGGCTACTCCCATCATAACATTGAGTGACCCTGGAGTAACTCTCCAATGAACCCAGAGTGACCCCGCAGTGAACCCAGAGCCCAATTGAGATTCAATGAAGTTGGAGTGACCGCATACCCCAATCAGGATTCAGAGTGACCCTGGAGTGAATCTGGACCCTGATCAGAATCAGAGTAAAGCCAGAGTGATGATTCTCGGCTGTTTTCTCAGTAACCTCGTGATGTTTACCTTGAAAGCAAACGGCAAAATATTCCTCAATATTTTTTAAACTAACAGTAAGAATAGATACCTCCCTCCCTCCTTCCTTTCTGTTTTCTCTCCCCCCAGTCCCCTCCGCACTCTGCCTCTGGCTGAGTTCTCTGGGCTCTGTGTTTGGATTCTCTGGGAAAGGAGTTGTGGAATGTTTTTGTTAGCTCTGCTTGGTGCTGGGATTGTTTGACGTGGATTCCTGTGTGCCGGAGGATTTAGTAGAGTCCAGCAGACTGTTTCCATTTTGGGTCAGAGATTGGACAAGGTGCGTAACAAGGCTGATTGGAATTTCAAGGCAGGAGAAACTGCAGGAGTTGGCGAGGAGGAGGAGGAGGAGGATTTTAAATTGGAACAGGAAGAGCCTCTGACTTGGAGTGTGGAATCAGAGCTGGAATATATCGGTGACTGTGTGGACAATAATCACTGGAAGATCAGGAATCTCCTGAACAATATTTCTCTTTCAATCAAATTGATTAAACCAAACAGAAATAAAACTTTATAGATGATCTTTTGTGTGAGAAAGAGCCAACATTGTGTAGACAACAACACAAGAGTGGCTCTAATTATTGGATGTGGAGCATTTTGAGATCGTTCCCGGATACAACCGGTTACTTTACGGCATCCTGAGAATCTCACAGCAGCGTAACCCAATACAAGAGGGGATGGAAGATGAGGAGAATTTTGTATAAGAATGTGTATTTCAGGGTAGGAGTCATTGCAGACTCAATGGGCTGAAGGGTCTCCTTCCACAGTATAGGGATTCTCTGATAAAGATTATTTTTCTAGATCTGTCTTCTGGCACAGGGTAAAAGCACAGAACAGAAATCCTTTCCATTTTGACAGCATTTTTCAGGGTGTTTTACAGCCTATTCTCTGCAGACGCTGTTGTGAGATGAGACAATGGAGCAGCCAGGTTACACACGGGAAGTCTCAGCCGATAAACATTACAAAGAACATGGAAACATGGGAATAGATTTGACCATTCACGCCAGATCATCCATCTCAACTCAGTCCTCCTGCAACTATTCCTCTTGCTCAATTCCCTTAAACACGTAAAAATGTATTGATCTGAAGCTTGAATAAAATAATACAAGAGCTCATAGCTCTCATGGATGTGGAAATTTTTAAAAATCACAATAAGAATTTTCCTTGTGTCAGTCTCACATGGTCAATACTTTGTCCTAAATTATGACCCCCTCGTTCCAGATTCCCCAATCATGGAAACACTTTCTCAGCTCCAGTTCTTTATTCCTGGAATCATTCCTGCGAATCTCCTCTGTACTCTTTCCAATATCTTCACATTCCTCCTCAAGTATGGTGCCCAGATGGGGTCTAACTAGTGCCTAAGACAAGCTCAACATGACCTCCCAACCCTTGTACTCAATGCCTCTATTAACAAAGCCTGAGATACTGGATACTTTATTGACTGCTCCCTCAGCATGCCTTGTAGGTATGACTTGTGTACCTACACACTGAGGTCCCTTCTGTTTCTGCACCTCTTCTAGAGTTTCTCTCTTTTGTTTTACACAGTCTCTCCATATTCCTCTAGAATGAATCACCTCTCACTTTTCTGTATTAAAATTTATTTGAGGGATATTTAACACCTTTCCTGCCCTTGTTTTTAGCCAGGCCTCTGTAATATCAATAACATCACAATTCCATTGATTAACCTATGTCTGTAGTTCACCAATCTTATTAACCCCACACTGTGCTTTCACATATATACACATTAACCCCAATTTAGACTTTTCTTCTTTTCTCCTTGATTTGATATCTAATGATTTATTATTGCCTATTCTAATGCTATCAAACTCTCCAAATATTCTATTTACCTCCACACTGATTGGGTAAAGTTTCTCTACTTCCCATTGCCAGATTTTCTCCTCCTTTCTCAGTCCACCCTCAAGTTCTGATCCCCCAGCTAATCCAGTTTAAACCACTTCCCCCACCCGCAACCTCACCAGTAAACCTCTCTGTGAGGATATTAGTCCCAGTCCTGTTAAGGCGCAAACCATATTCCTTACATAGGTCCCACCTGTCCCAGATCTGGTCCCAAAGCTGCAGAAACCTTCTCTCTTGCTCCATTTCTCCAGCAGTTAAATTGCTCAATTGTCCAATTCATATGCTCGCTGGTGCACGACACTGAGAGTAATCTTAAGCTGAATACTCTTGAAGTCTTTTTTAATTCGCTTCCTAACTTCCTGAAATCTGCTTTCAGGATGTTGACCCTTTTCCTGCCTACATTATTGGTTCCATAATGTAGAACCAATTCTACATTATGTAGACCTCTGACTGTTCACGTTCCCCTCAAGAATGTTTTGTATGCTTGACCTTAGCACTAGGGAAGCAACTATCCATCCAGAACCACAGAAGTTATTTGCTGTCCCAAACTATGAAATCCCCAATCACTATAAAACTTCTCTCCCCCTGCACCCCCCCACCCCCGCCGCCTCCCCCGTGATGCTGTGAGCTTGGTTTTTACTACAGCCCCACAGAGAACCATTTCACTCACAGTATTCAACATGGGAAAGAGAGTGAGAAAGCTTTGGGGAATTCCCCCATTACCTGTTTGATTTTCTGAGATACTCTGGTAGTCACTCATTTCCTCTCTAACTGTGCGCTTCTTAACTGTGATGTTACCACCTCTCTATCCACACAACCTTCATCTTCATATCTTGTGGATACATCACAATGACTCTGGCTCCACTCACGTTTTGCAACCCAAAGCTTCAGGTTTCTGCAGCACTTCCTTCAGATGTAGTTAGGAGAACACTTTGCATTGACGTGACTTCCCATATCCCACAGGATGCACATTTCACCTGGATAAACTATACTGACAAGGCTTAAACTCTATGCTAAATGCTTACTGTAGTGTGCTACAGCATAACAACTCACCTGTCATCCACTAATCATCTTTGTATTGAATCTGGAAAGGCCTATACTTACCAACCAATCAACTTACAGGACTCTTGTGATGGCAATTTTAGATTTTACCTGTAAATTCCTGATGCGCGCGCTCTCTTTATCTCTCTCACTCTATTGCTCCCAGTTTTGATCTCATTCTCTCACTCATTCTATCTCTCGCTATCACTCTCACTCTCTGTCTTCTGTCTGAGGGTGGTAGGAATCTGGAATTCTCTGCATGAGAGGGTGGTCGAGGCAGGAACCTCACAATGTTTAGATGAACGCTTGAGCATACAGGGCTACATACCAAGTGCTGGAAAATGGGATAAGAATAGTTAGGTGACTGAGGCCGGTGCAGACAAGATGGGTTGAAGGGCTTCTTTCTGTGCTTGACCTGAGTATGTTACCCCCTACAGCATGCGTTCATATCTTGTTTAGTAACCTTTGATGAGATACCTTACCAAATATGTTTTGCAAATCCAAATCCATTATATCTACAAGTTACCCTTTATCCAACTTGTTTGTTATTTTCTCTCAAAACTCTAATTTTGTGAGAAAAACTCTTAGTTGTGTTGAGGAGCAGAAGGACCTTGAGGTCAGGGTCCACAGGACTCTTAAATTGGCCTCGCAGGTCAAGGATGTGGTCAAGAAAGTGAATGGTGTGCTAGCGTTCATTAGTCGAGGGATTGAGTTTAGGAGTCGGGGATGATGCTGTAACTTTATAAGACCCTTGTCAGATCCACTTGGAGTACTGTGCACGGTTCTGGTCACCTCACTACAAGAAGGATGTGGAAGCTAATGAGAGGGTGCAGAGGAGATTTACAAAGGCATGTCTTATGAAGATAGGTTGAGGGAGCTAGGCCTCTTCCTGGAGAGATGAAGATTGACAGAGGTTTATAAAATGTTGAGAGGTATAAATAGGGTGGATTCTTGGAGGCTATTTCCCAGGGCTGAAATGGTTGCTATGAGAGGACACAGGTTTAAGATGCTGGGGAGCAATTACAGGGGAGATGTCAGGGGTAAGTTTTTCACTCAGAGGGTGGAGAGTGAATGGAATCGGCTGCTGACGGTGGTGATAGAGGCAAACTCGCTGGGGTCTTTTAAGAGACTTCTGGATGAGTACATGGGATTTATTGGGATTGGGAGTTATAAATAGGCCTGGTAGGTATGGATATGATTGGTGCAACTTGTGGGCCGAAGGGCCTGTTTGTGCTGTAGTGTTCTGTGTTCTAATAAATTGGGTAAACACAATTTCCCTTCTGCAAAGCTATGCCGACTCTGCCTGGATTCCATTATGATTTTCTTGGTATTTTACTATATTCTCCTTGATACTGGATTCCAACAAAATCCCCATGACAGATGGTAGACTAACTAGTCAAAGTAAAAGCAAATTATTGCAGATGCTGGAATCTGAAACCAAAAGAGAGAATAGTGGAAAATCTCAGCAGGTCTGCAGTATCTGTAGGGAGAGAAAAGAGCCGATGTTTCGAATCCAGACAACCCTTTGTCGAAGACTAACTAGTCAATGGTTTCCTGCTATGCGCCTTCCTTCTTTCTTGAAGAAAGTTGTTACATTTGCTATTTTCCAATCTCCTTCCTCAGCCAAAGGAATTTGAGAAGATTATAACCTATGCTTCTGCCACCTCCATTTCTCTGTTGTCTTTCTCTCTCCCTTGAATAGTGGGGTGATATTTTCTACCTTTCAGTTATGGGGAGCATTCTCAAATCTAGGATCATTTGGACACAAGACTGTTTAATGTGATTTCTGGTGTTGTTTAGTTGAGATGCCATGGTGAAGGTTAACTGTGTCTGTATGAACGGAAAATGGAACCTGCCTGGAAGTTGGTCTGTGTAACTCAGAACCACATTGGTTGCTGAAAGAGAGAAGAGTACAGATGGGCAGATGTTTAGTTTCCCCAGTGGTTTGGGGAGTGAGGCAGGAGCTTTTTACAGTGGCTGGCGATGTTAGAGATTCTGGCCAATGATTATCTTATGTGTTCAGGGCGATGGAGATTACTGTTCAGGATATGGGAAAAGTGGAAATTTCCTTTAAGTTTTTGATCTGTGTGGTGAAAAAAACTCTTTGTAGTTCCTCCTCTTTCAAAACGAAAAAGCAGTTTTCTGAGGAGAAGTTGATTGATGTTATAAAACTGTCAGAAATAATTTGATTCATGCCAGTTTCTTTGAACTTTCATTCAAATGTAAGGAAGGAAAAAATAATTTTTTAGACCTGAAATATATTTGTTCCTTTATTGAAAACGATTCCAGGCCAAATTTTCTGAGTAAACTTTGAACATCTGCCTGGGCATCAATAAGAATTTGGACTCTAGGGATTGTCTTCTGAAATAAATTCCCCGGGAGTTTTCCATGTCTTGTGTCCGTGTCGGTGCCCGTAGCCTTGTCCGTACCCTTGCTTTGGATCTATCCAGTTCCCATGATTATTTGTTGAAGAAGTCATGGTTTTGGAAAATTCCAATCTATCCCAGATTCCCTGAGATATGGATTGACATTGAGCTGGGCTCAGAAGGTTTTGGGTTTGAACTCTGTGTCTGTTTGGACTCCAGCGCATTACTGATGGAACACGGAATTTTCCTTGCCAGTGACCTTTCTTAGAATGAAGAAGGGTGAGAGAGATAGGGGAGTGATTCTAACCCCTGACTGGAAACTATAATCCTCCTGCCCTGCCCCAGTTACATACTCCTGACTTGGATCATGTAGAATTGTTCCAGAGTATTCAGTTCATCTGTTTAATTGTGACCTTTAGCTGGAATGATAAAGCAAGGACAGTTTAACTGTTCAACATGAAATTGAGGTCGCTTGGACAACATTGAAGCAGGAACGAGGTGGTCCTCAAAGTCACCATTCCTCTGTGCTCCACAGAAGATTTTGTCTTGTGTCAGTTGTATAAAAGCTGGGATATTTTCTATAATTCTCTCTATGCGTCAAACTAATTCAATCTCTGTGATGTGAGTACATTTAGTTGTGACAAGGAGTTGTGACAGGACCTGTGCAAATCCAAATCTAACCTTCCTTACAGAGGTAGATAGGGATTAAGTGTCACAGTGAGTCGGTAGAAGGAGAGCTTTACTCTGTATCTAACCCCATGCTGTACCTGTCCTGGGAGTGTTTGATGGGGGACAGTGTAGAGAGAGCTTTACTCTGTATCTAACCCCGTGCTGTACCTGTTCTGGGGGTGTTTGATGGGGACAGTGTAGAGGGAGCTTTACTCTGTATCTAACCCCGTGCTGTACCTGTCCTGGGAGTGTTTGATGGGGGGACAGTGTAGAGGGAGCTTTACCCTGTATCTAACCCCGTGCTGTACCTGTCCTGGGAGTGTTTGATGGGGGACAGTGTAGAGGGAGCTTTACTCATATGGAAATGTTATGTGGGCTGTTTGAAGACTGGCATCAGCACAGAGTTGATTCTTTGTCCTCACTAAGTGTGTAGTTGACCAGTTTGTTTCAGTCTGTAATTGGTGCCAAACATGCTGGATTTTACCTTCCTTCACTTTGGCAGCAGGACAGTCTGTCTGTACTGGGAGCTGAACAAGTGGATTTGGAAAAGTGAGCCAGGAACTGCCGAAGTAATACTGTCTGAAAATTCAGAGTCAACTCTGTAAGGAGTTGGCCTGTCCACAGGCAGTGCAAATGTTGGAACGTGGGATTACTAATGATCAATATTTATATTCTCCGTACAGAAGCTGATACTCGGACACAGGGACTCAGAGAAACCACATGGAAATGAACTGCTTCCTTTGACCTGGTGTCTCTTAGCAATTAGTGCAGAAGGAGGCCATTCGATCCATCAAATCTGTACCGACCATAATCTGGCCCCATCCCCATAACCCCATGCATTTACCGTGGCTAATCCCCCTGACACTCAGGGGCAACTTAGCATGGCCAATCCATCTAAACTGCACATCTTTGGAGATGGGAGGAAACTGGGAGCACCCAGAGGAAATCCACACAGACACTGAGACAACATGCAAATTTCCAACACAGACAGTGATCTGAGACAGGAACTGAACCCGGGTTCCTGGCACTGTGAGGCAGCAGTTCTAGCTATTGTGTCACTGTGCCACCCTGCACATATGAGAAAGAGGTTTAATTCAAAGGAAGAAGTATAAAGTAATAGAGTTTGTGCTTTTAACTGTTGACTTCCCTTGTAGTGCCTAACCTTTCCACTTTCCTCCCTTCCCTCACTAATCCTCCTCCGTCTCCTCCTCCCTCCCTTCTTCCCTTTTCCTTAACTCTGACCAAATCCTCCTCCCCAATCTCATCCTCCTGTCCCTTTCTCCCCCTCATTTCTCTCTTCCTCTCACCCCTCTGTTGCTCCCTCTCCTGCTCTCTCCCTTGCCTTCAGCAATGGTGGCCTGAATTCCGTGCCATTGATGCTTCCTGTACTAATTCCTGTTCCTTTTCCATTGCAGGGTGAAGCAGGCACAGTCAGTGTTACTGAGGAAACTTACTCTATCCAACCAGCACTCTGTCAAAGTCACCAAGAGCCAGGCACCATCATCAACTGATGCCACACCCAACCCAAAAAGCAAGGGCCCAAAGGCAAATGGCAGAGAACGCGGACGGAGTCAACCCAGAGGCAAACAAACAAATCTGAAAGGTAAAGATGGAGGTAAGATGGGGTGCGGAAGGACGATCTGTCCTGAGCCATACAGTCAGGGTTGGTGCAGCAGGGGCTGGACTAACAGTTTAGAGGGGAATGAATTTCCCTCACGGCTGAGTCTTCACTTCAAACCAGGCAGATCGCTGCCTGACAGATTCTAAAGTGATCTCACCTATTTCTCATCCGGTTCCCATGGTTACTGATTAATATTAATGCGTACAATTCAGAAATGGATCTTTCAAAGCCCCAATCTGACCTCCATGAGTATCACCCACAAAGATAAGGGCAACAGACAGAAGAACACCACCAAGTTTCCACCCAAGCTACATGCCATCCTGTAACTATACCGCCATTCCCTCACTGTTGCTCTTTCAAACTCTCTCTTCCAAAGAGCACAGTGGGAGTAACGACATCACCTCAAAACTCACCATCACCTTCCCAGAAATTAGAAATGGTCAATAAATGTTGCCCGTGCCAGTGATGCCCATATCCCAGGAAACAAATAGTCCTTGTTCTATCTGTCCTGGGAGTGTTTGATGGGACACGGTGTAGAGGGAGCTTTACTCTGTATCTAACCCCGTGCTGTACCTGTCCTGGGAGTGTTTGATGGGGGGACAGTGTAGAGGGAGCTTTACTCTGTATCTGACCCCGTGCTGTACCTGTCCTGGGAGTGTTTGATGGGGGGACAGTGTAGAGGGAGCTTTACTCTGTATCTAACCCCGTGCAGTACCTGTCCTGAGAGTGTTTGATGGAATTGATTCCCTGGGACCCTTCTGTCACGGTCGAGTCGTGAATGGAGTCCATGCTTCTGGAATTTGGTGTTAGGGATTCGAACGATGTGTGTCACGCAGTGGAGCCGGTTTGGAATGCTGGACAAGGCATTTTAGGACTTGCTCACCAGGGCTGTGAGTTGAGACTTCTCTGCTTCAATTTCTGGAGTGTGTCTTTGATCTTTGCCCTTCAGACCAGAGGCTCCTCGCTGAGTTGCAGTTGACAGCGAAAACTGTTAAGAAGTAGGCAACATGGTGGCAAAGTGGTTAGCATTGCTGCATCACAGCGCCAGGGACCCCGGTTCAATTCCTGGCTTGGATCACTGACTGTGCGGAGTTTGCATGTTCTCCCTGTACCTGCATGAATTTCCTCCGGATGCTGAAGTTACTTCCCACAATCCAAAGACATGCAGGTTGGGTGGATTGTCCGTATTAAATGTGTAAGGATGGGGGGGGGAGGGGGGTGGGAAGAGAGCTTGGCTAACATACTCCGTCAGAGAGTTGCTGCAGACTCAATGTACTGAATGACCTCTTCTGCACTGTCAGGATTCTATTATTTAATAATCTTTAAACAGATTTTGGAAATCTGTGAACTATATATGCTCCTAGTGCACCTCAAGTAGCTGCGTATTTCCTGCATTTTTAACTGAATCTGCATTCTTAATGAACCATAGTGTGTGTGTGTGAGAGAGTTTGGGCTGGTTTGTTTGTGTGTTAGTGCGAGTGTGAATGTGAGAGTTTGGATGTGTGGGTGTGAGTTGCTGCGTGTGTGTGTGTGTGTGTGTTACTCTGGGTATGTGTTGATGTGGGTGAGTGTTAGTATGTGTGGGTGTGAGTTGCTGTGTGTGTGTGTGTGTGTGTTACTCTGGGTATGTGTTGATGTGGGTGAGTGTTAGTATGTGTGGGTGTGAGTTGCTGTGTGTGTGTGTGTGTGTGTTACTCTGGGTATGTGTTGATGTGGGTGAGTGTTAGTATGTGTGGGTGTGAGTTGCTGTGTTTGGGGTTTGGACAAGGTTCTGAGTGTGAGTTGCAGTATGGATACGAATGTGTGAAAGTAAGAGGGGATTAGGTGTGAGCCTGAGTGTGTTATTTGGCTTTGAACTTGGTGTGTGGGTGTGAGAGTGTGCGTGTAAAGTGCAGCAGATGCAATCTGAGCGAATACCCTGAGTCTGTGCTGTCCCTGGGGTTGAGATTACCCAGACATACTCCAGTGAGTATGTTTGGGGCTAAAATACCGTGGCGTTACCCGGACTGCAGCCAAGAGTTGCTCAGGCCTTTGCCAACTGATTTGTAATCCAGCCTCACAGATGCTGGCCAGATGCCACTGGTGCTAATTGCAGAATTCTGCTCAATCTGGAGTCAGACAGTGATAGTGAATCCTTCAACATCCATTCTGAAAACTCACTATGCCCTTCCACTTGACTGTCCCTACCCTCCGCTCCCCCTATGCCCCCTCACCCTCCACTCTCCCTCTGGTCTCATTTCCTCCTCCCCTTCCCCTCCACTCTTCTTCTACTTTCCCTCCCCTCCCCTCCGCTCCGCTCTGTTCCACTCTCCCCTCCGCTCCGCTCCGTTCCACTCTCCCCTCCGCTCCGCTCCACTCTCCCCTCCGCTCCGCTCCGCTCCGCTCTCCTGTCCGCTCCGCTCCACTCTCCCCTCCGCTCCGCTCCGCTCCACTCTCCCGTCCGCTCCGCTCCGCTCCGCTCCACTCTCCCCTCCGTTCCGCTCCGCTCCACTCTCCCGTCCGCTCCGCTCCGCTCCACTTCCCTCCGTCGCTCCGCTCCACTCTCCCCTCCGTTCCGCTCCGCTCCACTCTCCCGTCCGCTCCGCTCCGTTCCACTCTCCCCACCGCTCCGTTCCACTCTCCCCTCCGCTCCGCTCCGTTCCACTCTCCCCTCCGCTCCGCTCCACTCTCCCCTCCGCTCCGCTCCGCTCCGCTCTCCTGTCCGCTCCGCTCCACTCTCCCCTCCGCTCCGCTCCGCTCCACTCTCCCGTCCGCTCCGCTCCGCTCCGCTCCACTCTCCCCTCCGCTCCGCTCCGCTCCACTCTCCCGTCCGCTCCGCTCCGTTCCACTCTCCCCTCCGCTCCGTTCCACTCTCCCCTCCGCTCCGCTCCGTTCCACTCTCCCCTCCGCTCCGCTCCGCTCCACTCTCCCCTCCGCTCCGCTCCGCTCCACTCTCCCCTCCCCTCCGCTCCGCTCCACTCTCCC
This sequence comes from Sphyrna mokarran, assembly GCA_024679065.1. Classification (NCBI taxonomy): domain Eukaryota; kingdom Metazoa; phylum Chordata; class Chondrichthyes; order Carcharhiniformes; family Carcharhinidae; genus Sphyrna; species Sphyrna mokarran. The sequence goes on along the minus strand of JAGIQG010000036.1, from coordinate 280,223 downwards.
CTCGCTCCGCTCCGCTCCACTCTCCCCTCCGCTCCGCTCCGCTCCACTCTCCCCTCCGCTCCGCTCCGCTCCACTCTCCTGTCCGCTCCGCTCCACTCTCCCCTCCGCTCCGCTCCGCTCCACTCTCCCGTCCGCTCCGCTCCGCTCCACTCTCCCCTCCCCTCCGCTCCGCTCCGCTCCACTCTCCCCTCCGCTCCACTCCGCTCCACTCTCCCCTCCGCTCCACTCCGTTCCACTCTCCCCTCCGCTCCGCTCTGTTCCACTCTCCCCTCCGCTCCACTCTCCCCTCCGCTCCACTCCGTTCCACTCTCCCCTCCGCTCCGCTCCGCTCCACTCTCCCCTCCCCCTCCTCCATCACCTCCCATACAAATGCCTCCAATTCCTTCCTACAGGAACCTACCCTACTCACTCTCCTTGCAAACTATGTGTCTGTCTTTCTGTCTGTGGGTTGAGTGAATGTGAGTGTCTCCCTGCGTGTGTGTGCGTGTGTGTGTGCGTGTGTGTGTGTGCTGTTGACTGTGGTCAACATCCAGTCTGAATTTGGATGAAGTTTGGGTTGAAACCAATATCTGGGATGGAGAGAAATTGTTGTTTGTTGTTGTCTTGAACTGTTAGTGTTAATCGGCGGGGTTTGAGTGTTAGTGGGCAGGGTGTTATGGCCTCATTGCCGAGATTGTACATTCCCCGCTGATTCTGATGGTAGAGTTTCGGCCAGTGTTCTTGGTGGGAACTAAATGGGAAAAAAATGGAAGTGGAGTTCCTGGAAGTGTATTAGCAACTGCACCTATAGAAACTAGAAGCAGGAGGAGGCCATTTGGTCCTTCCATCCTGCTCTGCCATTATTTTGATCATGGCTGGTCATCAAATTTAATATCCTGATTTCCCCCCCCTCCTCTCTCCATATAGAACATAGAACATTACAGCGCAGTACAGGCCCTTCGGCCCTCGATGTTGCGCCGGCCAGTGGACTCTCTAACCTAAACTATTCCAATATCATCCATATGCCTATCCACCGAACATTTGAATGCCCCCAAAGTAGGCGAGTCCACAACTGCTGCAGGCAGGGCATTCCACGCCCTCACCACCCTCTGTGTAAAGAACCTGCCTCTGACATCCGTCCTATAACTACCACCTCTTAATTTAAAGTTATGTCCCCTCGTGTTGGTCATCACCATCCGAGGAAAAAGGCTCTCACTATCCACCCTATCCAATCCCTTGATCATCTTATACGCCTCAATTAGGTCACCGCGTAACCTTCTTCTCTCTAATGAAAATAACCTCAGGTCCCTCAGCCTTTCCTCATAAGGCCTTCCCACCATACCAGGCAACATCCTGGTAAACCTCCTCTGCACCCTTTCCAATGCTTCCACATCTTTCTTATAATGCGGCGACCAGAACTGTACGCAATACTCCAAGTGCGGCCGCACCAGAGTTTTGTACAGTTGTAACATAACCTCACGGCTCCTAAATTCAATCCCTCTACCAATAAAAGCTAACACACCGTACGCCTTCTTAACAACTTTATCAACCTGGGTGCCAACTTTCAAAGAGCTATGTACTTGTACCCCAAGATCCCTCTGCTCGACAACACTATTAAGGGTCCTTCCATTAGCCCTATATTTCATATGCCTGTTATTCCTACCAAAGTGAATCACCTCACACTTATCCGTATTGAATTCCATTTGCCACCTCACGGCCCAGCTCTGCAACCTATCTATAGAACATAGAACATTACAGCGCAGAACAGGCCCTTCGGCCTTCGATGTTGTGCCGACCAATATAAAAAGCAATGACCCTCTAACCTAAACCATTCCCTTTTCTTCCATAAACTTATCTACTAACCTCTTAAACGCCACCAAACTTGGCGCATCTACAACTGACGCAGGCAGGGCATTCCATACCCTTACCACCCTCTGGGTAAAGAACCTACCTCTGACATCTGTCCTAAAACCACCACCCCTTAATTTAAAGCTATGTCCCCTCGTGCTAGCTTTCTCCATCCTAGGAAAAAGGCTATCACTGTCCACCCTATCTAAACCTCTAATCATCTTATATGTTTCAATAAGGTCTCCTCTTAGCCGCCTTCTTTCTAACGAAAACAACCTCAAATCCCTCAGCCTCTCTTCATAAAACCTGCCTTCCATACCAGGCAACATCCTGGTAAACCTCCTCTGTACCCTCTCCAATGCCTCCACATCTTTCTTATAATGCGGGGACCAGAACTGCACACAATACTCCAAATGCGGCTGCACTAGAGTTTTGTACAGTTGCAACATGATGTTGTGGCTCCAAAATTCAATCCCCCTACCAATAAAAGCTAAGACTCCATATGCCTTCTTAACAACCTTGTCGACTTGATTGCCAAGTCCCTCTATGTTTCTCTGCAAACTGTAACATCCATCCTCGCTGTCTACAACTTCCCCCACTTTGGTATCGTCAGCAAATTTACTAATCCAACCCTCTACACCCTCATCTAGGTCATTTATAAAAATGACAAACAGCAGTGGCCCTAAAACAGATCCTTGAGGTACACCACTTGTAACTGCACTCCAGGTTGAATATTTCCCATCAACCACCACCCTCTGTCTTCTATCAGCTAGCCAATTCCTAATCCAAACTGCTAAATCACCTTCAATCCCATGCATCTGCACTTTCTGCAGTAGCCTACCATGGGGAACCTTATCAAACGCTTTGCTAAAATCCATATACACTACATCAACTGCCTTACCCTTATCTACCTCTTTGGTCACCTCCTCAGAAAACTCAATAAGGTTTGTGAGGCACGACCTACCCTTCACAAAACCGTGCTGACTATCCCTAATCAATTTATTTCTCTCTAGATGCTTATAAATCCTATCCCTTATAATTCTTTCCAAGACTTTGCCCACAACAGAAGTCAGGCTCACCGGTCTATAATTTCCAGGATGGTCCCTACTCCCCTTTTTGAACAAAGGGACAACATTTGCCATCCTCCAGTCTTCCGGCACTATACCTGTAGCTAACGACGACATGAAGATCAAAGCCAAAGGCTCTGCAATCTCCTCTCTAGCCTCCCAGAGAATCCTAGGGTAAATCCCATCTGGCCCAGGGGACTTATCAATTTTCATACCCTCAAGATTCGCTAACACCTCCTCCTTATGAACCTCAATCCTGCCCAGTCTACAACCTGGTATCGCAGTATTCTCCCCGACAACACTGTCTTTCTCCTGCGTGAATACTGACGAAAAATACTCATTCAGTGTCTCTCCTATCTCCTCAGGCTCCACGCACAACTTCCCACTGCTATCTCTGACTGGCCCTAATCTTGCACTAACCAATCTTTTATTATTTATATACCTGTAAAAAGCTTTAGGATTCTCCTTAATCCTATCCGCCAAAGTCTTCTCGTGTCCTCTTCTAGCTCTTCTCAACTCCCTCTTTAGCTCCTTCCTGGCTGATTTATAGCTCTCCATTGCCCTAACTGAGCCTTCATGTCTCATCATTATATAAGCCTCCTTCTTCCTCTTCACCAGAGATTCAACTTCCCTAGTACACCATGGTTCCCTCACTCGACCACTTCCTCCCTGCCTGGCAGGTACATATTAATTAAGGACATGCAAAAGCTGTTCCTTAAATATGCTCCACATTTCAGATGTCCCCAGCCCCTGCAATTTCCTGCTCCACCCTATGCATCCTAAATCTCTCCTAATAGCCTCATAATTACCTTTCCCCCAGCTATAACTACTGTTATTTGGTATGTGCCCATCCCTTTCCATCACTAAGGTAAACGTAACCGAATTGTGGTCACTATCACCAAAGTGCTCACCCACCTCCAAGTCTAACACCTGGTCTGGTTCATTACCCAGTACCAAATCCAATATCCCTTGATCTCTTTAGCCCCAAGCACTACATTTAATTTCTCCTTGAAATCAGATAATTCTTTGGTTAAACTCCATTCTGTGGGAGTGAATTCCAAATATTCACCACCCATTTTACACGCTTGGATTTACAGGTGATAATCTGTCTTCCTTTATTGCTGCCAAAGTGGAGAACCTTACGTTTCTCCGCATTATACTGCATCTGGCCTTCAGATCCCCACACACTCAGCCTGTCCAAATCACACTGAAACGTCTCTGCATCCTCCTCACAGCTCACCATCCCATCCAACTTTGTCATCTACAATTTTGGAGATAATACAAACATAACACATAAGTAATATATACAGAACAGGTTTTTTTTAGACAGACAGTGGTGGGTGCCTGGAACTTGCTGCAGGGGGAGATAATCAAGTCGATAAGGTTGTTAAGAAGGCATACGGAGTCTTGGCTTTTATTGGTAGGGGGATTGAATTTCGGAGCCGCAACGTCATGTACAAAACTCTGGTACGGCCGCACTTGGAGTATTGTGTACAGTTTTGGTCCCCACATTATAAGAAAGATGTGGAGGCATTGCAGAAGGTGCAGAAGAGGTTTACCAGGATGTTGCCTGGTATGAAGGGCAGGTCTTATGAGGAGAGGCTGAGGGATTTGAGGTTGTTTTCGTTAGAAAGAAGGTGGCTAAGAGGAGACCTTATTGAAACGTATAAGATGATTAGAGGTTTAGATAGGGTGGACAGTGATAGCCTTTTTCCTAGGATGGAGAAAGCTAGCACGAGGGGACATAGCTTTAAATTAAGGGGTGGTAGTTATAGGACGGATGTCAGAGGTAGGTTCTTTACCCAGAGGGTGGTAAGGGTATGGAATGCCCTGCCTGCTGCAGTTGTAGATGCGCCAAGTTTGGGGGCGTTTAAGAGGTCAGTAGATAAGTTTATGGATGAAAAGGGAATGGTTTAGGTTAGAGGGTCATTGCTTTTTCTTAATTGGTCGGCGCAACATCGAGGGCCAAAGGGCCTGTTCTGCGCTGTAATGTTCTATGTTCTATAATGGAAACAGATACGATAGTGACTCTTGACAAATACATGAATAGGATGGGAATAGAAGAGATATGATCCCCAGAAGGGTAGGGGGTTTTTAGTTCAATCGGGCAGCATGGTTGGTGCAGGCTTGGAGGGCTGAAGGGCCTGTTCCTATGCTGTAATTTTCTTTGTTCTTAGTTTTATTCAATTCTCTCTTCGTAATCATGAATATATAATGTGAACAGCTGGGGTCCGAGCACAGATCCCTGCAGAACCCCACTAGTCATTGTCTGCCAATCAGAAAAAGATCCATTTATGCCAACTCTTTGCTTCCTATCTGCTAATCAGCCTTCTTTCCAGTCCAAGACATTACCTACAATCCCACGTGCTTTAACTTTATATAGTAGTACATGAATCTTGTCAAGAACCTTCTGAAAATCTGAATAAACCACATTCATTGGTTCTCCTCAGTCAACTCTGCTAGTTCCATGCTCAAAAATGTTTAGTGGATTTGGCAAGTATGATTTCCCTTCTGTAAATCCATGCTGACCTTGTCTGATTATCCCACTGCCTTCCAAATGCAGAGTTATGAAATCCTTGATAACAGACTCCTGCAACTTTCCCAGTACCAATGTTAGGCTCACTGGTTTATCGTTCCCTGCTTTCTCTCTACCTCCCTTTTTGAATCTTGAGCTTACATTCACTGCCCTCCAATCTGTAGAAACTTGTCCAGGGTCTAAGGAATTTTGAAAATAACCACCAATGAATGTATTATTTCCAGGGCCAATTCCTTAAGTACTCTGGGAAGATTATCAGGACCTGGAGATTTATCCACCTTCAATCCCATCAATTTCCCAAAACCATTTCTCCACTAATACTGATTTCCTTCAGCTCCTTACTGAAACTTATTTCTCTCAGAACTTATAGTCCATTATTCATGTCTTCCATTATGAAGACTGAAACAAAATGCAAATTTAATCCCTTGTCCATTTCCTATTCCCGGTTATGAATTCTGATTGTAAGGGACCCACATTAGTTTTTCTTTATCTTTTTCTCTAGCTGTTTGTAGAAACTTTTATATCCAATCCTGAGGAAGTATTTTCACCTGGTAGATTTATTGTTAAAGCTTTTATAATTTGTGTGGCCAATGGCTGCCGTACTTTGTTGTCAGTCAAAAGAAAACAGAAGTTGAATTGATTTCACGAGATGGAAGAAAGATTAAAGTCTCTGCAGCGAGGGACTTGTCCAAACTCCAGGGACATGTGTTACCTCAGAACGATGATGAATGAGTGAGTTTTTTTTTAATTTGGTGCTCTGCAGGAATAATGAACTTCCTTCTCATGTTGTCAAGCCAGACTTGTCCGAATGCCAACACTTGTGAACAAGTGAAAGGTTTACTGCCTCTGGGTGTGCGTCCATTGGCAGACTTGCTCTGGATTATCCTTGCATGCTAAATTTGCACGATTAGCCCAACTTCTCATCCTCTCCTAGGTCCTCACTCTGATAGCTATCTCCCCCTCACTCTGATAGCTATCTCCCCCTCACTCTGATAAATGCCTCCTTGCTCTTAGTGTAGCTACTAACACACTCAGGATTATTCTGCAATTGCTGCTCAAATACAGAATCACATTGAACAGTAGACATTGTGTCATTGTGTGTTCTATGTGATGTTCCCATTCTAATAAAACAGAACAGACCATAGCCTTCAAGTAACACCATAGAAGATCAGCTAGGTCCTGGAATAATTCAATATCACAGCCAAGCTGATCACATATTGGTTTGTACCGCACATCTTACATTGCGTTTGCACAGAGTGATTTCCCCCCATATCAGATGTCCCTGCTGGAGTTTTACCGTCCCATCTTCCCCAGAATTAGGGCAGGTGGGGCTTGCGAAACGGCATTCTCTGTTGGTCTCAGGTGGGATCTTACGAGCCTTGGGTGGGCGTGCAGTCCCTGTCTCCGACCAGATCCACATCTCCCGTATCTCCTCCTCACCCTTCTGTGCTCCATTCCACTAATCTCCTTTCTCCTCTCTTTCTCTGTCCTTTACTTTCTTCCCAATTCTCCTCTTTCACTTTACTCTATCATCCTCCTCCTCTTTTTCTTTCCCTCTGCCCTCCCTCTGCCCTCCCTCTGCCCCTCTCTCCCTCCCCTACCACTCTCACTGTGTTGATGGTTCTAAGTGGTGCGTTTTGGCTCTGGACCAGCATCTTTCAAGTAGAGTTGGACTGAATTTCACCTCACAAGACAGGATTGACTTTCATAATAAAGCCTGATTTTAATTGACAAATGGTTGCCATCTGTCAGTCGGTGATTTTGTTGAGTTTTGATGCCACGCAGTGTGTTAGGGACAGACCTTTACTGGGTTAATTTGCAGCTTGAGATGTCTGTTACCCCTCATAAAGTACATGTTTGGATTCTGTCCCAGTGTATACTCAATATGCTGCATTCAATTAAACTCCCATACAAAGGATCACAAACCCTGTGGAGATTTTAAGATATTCTTTGCGTTAGCTTGAGCTTCAGTTTCCTCCTTGGACTGTTCGGGGTGCTGAACCTTCAGGGACCCCCAATGGATTCCGAGTTGCTCAGGGTGCTTTGGTGCTGTGCTCTGTTTATGTCACCAGTGTTTACTCAAATTGCGGAGGTTGGGAAGATCAAGGTTCTCTTCACACCTACGGTCTGTAAGCTGAAATGTGAGGCAGGGCATTGCGAGAATCGTTGTAAAAAAGGCAATATTACAACGGTTTACAGTGACAGTAGCCCTTCCGATACGGCCAAGACTGGATTCCGAGTGTGTGAGTAACTAAAAACCTATTTGAGATAGGAGGGGGGGGGTGGGGGAAAAGGGAATTTTATGAAGCTTTCCTAAGCTCAATGGACTTCTCGATATAATTTACTCCATGTGGCTGGGCAGATGGGACTGTATGATTTGATTTATTTTACAGATGAGGGGAAAAAAATAGTTTCCATTGTAGCTTGCGTTGAGGAGTATTCTCTTTTTTTCCATTCCAGATCCTGTCCCTTTCTCTCCCCCCTCAACTCCGACTACTCCTTCGAAGCTGAATTGTAATCTAAAACTTTCTGCAGGAATTGCAGAAAGGCCCTTTTTCAGAGTGGGTTTGAAGCGAATCTTCCCACTGCTGGTGTTGCAAGACGAAGGCTCTGTAAAACAGGGTGATGGATATAAACAAGCATTTTACAGACCGTTGAGATCCAAATAGTAAATGTTATTTTCTCTGATGGCCCATATTTAATAGAAACTCCCTGGGATCAGAGCCAGGATTTGTTACCTCTTATTTATGGTGTTGATGTCAGATCACAGTGTGTACCAGGCACTTTGTGCCTAATCTTTGACAGGACATTCGTTCAGTCTCATGTTAACATTACGGTCTCTGCACTTTTTGGTTTAAAAGATGTATTACTTTTAGGGTGGAGAGCGAGCCAAGGAAGTACGATTCATACAAAGTATTTTCCACCCAATCGACTATTAAGAAACCATTAACTATTAACTCTTTTCTGCATCTCCTGTCGAAACTCCGTGTAGATGTGCTGTTCCCATAGTGACGGTGTGAGCTTATATTTCTCTGTATGATGGCTGGTCACAGCTTTGATACAGCCATGTGTCAGGTTAATATTACAAGGTAAGGTGTGTGTAGTAAGGTGAATGTGGCACGATGTACAGTGTCATTTTAGTGGACACTTGTCGCTGTGATACCCTTTTAAGAGGCGTGCGGGGCTTTCACTTTATAAAAACAAAGTAATGAAGGATTGACCAGGCTCCAACCTTTTCCCGAGAGAATGATTCTGACACACAGTTGGCCAATCGTTCAGCAAACTGGAGCGATTAGCCCGGAGGGAGAGAGATTGTTTACACAATGAGTATTGTCAGAAAGACTCTCTCTGCCTGGAACTTGTGTTCCGCAGCATGTTGGCAAAGCAGTGTGGAGAAGTGAGCTTCACTCTCTCTAACCTCTGTCTGACATGACTGGAGAATGCAGTGCTGTCAATGATTGTAAACATTGGTTTGATTCAACTCCCACAGCTCTCGCTAAAACAGACCCAAGCTGAGGAGGGGGGCTGTTGGAAGGAGTATATGAGAATGTGTAACACTGCGATGACATTTTTCCCCAGTGACAAAAGGAGTAATTACAGTGTGACCAAGTTTACATTGAAAGTTCCCGACAGGAATGTGGACACGGGAAGATTAGAACAGAGGGACGGGATTTTCTGGTGTTCCCAATGGTGGAATCTTCAGCTTCTGCCAAAGTCAACGGAGATGTGAATAACTTGCTACAACCATCTCAGAAAGACTGGAAAATCCCAGCCCAGTATTCAACCCCAGAATTTCCTGCTTCAAACTGGAACCTCACCCCAATTCGTCCCCAAACTGAACACCTTCTTTGAACTGCTTCCAATGTGTGTATGTATTTCCTTAAGTAAGGAGACCAATGTGATATGCCAGATGTGATCTCACCAGTACCCTGTAAAACTGAAGTATAACTCTACCCTTGTACTCAATTCCACATGCAACAAACAATAACTTTCTATTGCTTATTACTTGCTCCCCTGCAACTAATTGTTTTGTGATGCATGCACTGTGTCACTCAGATCGCTCTGCATTTCTCTGAGAAAGTTAGAAAGAGTAAAGAAGAACCTCATTCCCCTCCTCAGATCAGCAAACCCTCCTCCCCTCACTCCTTCAACTGGGGGGAGAGATGAGTTGGGTGTAGGGTGGAGTGGGATGGGGATTGAGGAAGAGGTGAGTTGGGTGTAGGGTGGAGTGGGATGGGGATTGAGGAAGGGGTGAGTTGGGTGGAGTGGGATGGGGATTGAGGAAGGGGTGAGTTGGGTATAGGGTGGACTGGGACGGGGATTGAGGAAGGGGTGAGTTGGGCATAGGGTGGAGTGGGATGGGGATTGAGGGCGAGGTGAGTTGGGTGTAGGGCGGGGGAGTGTGGGGGTAGTTGGGTGTGGCGGGGGATGGGGATTGAGGGCGAGGTGAGTTGGGTGTAGGGCGGAGTGGGATGGGGATTGAGGACGAGGTGAGTTGGGTGTAGGGTGGAGTGTGATGGGGATTGAGGAAGGGGTGAGTTGGGCATAGGATGGAGTGTGATGGGGATTGAAGAAGGGGTGAGTTGGGCGTAGGGTGGAGTGGGATGGGGATTAGGAAGAGGTGAGTTGGGCATAGGACGGAGTGGGATGGGGATTGAGGGCGAGGTGAGTTGAGTGTAGGGCGGAGTGGGATGGGATTGAGGAAGGGGTGAGTTGGGCATAGGACGGAGTGGGATGGGGATTGAGGAAGAGGTGAGTTGAGTGTAGGGCGGAGTGGGATGGGGATTGAGGAAGGGGTGAGTTGGGCGTAGGGCGGATTGGGGGGGGAAAGTGGATTATTGTATCTGTCTCTAGCCTGCTCCTTGATCCAGGATTAGATATTTGAGTCAGGCTCGTGAGAGCAGCGCAGTTGCTGAAACTCCAGGTTGTTGGCTTGTGTCACCACAGCGGATTGGAGTGATTTGCTCAGATAGCTTTGCCCTCGCTAAGCTGCCATAACTCCAGTGTTTTGCTCCAGGAAGGAGAACCAGTCATCTTGCAACCGTGTATTTAATACCTTTGAATCATTGGCTGGGTGTCAGAAACTCAGTTGAACATAAGATCATAAGAGCTAAGAGCAGGAGTAGGCCATCTGGCCCATCGATCCTGCTGTGCCAATAAGCAGAAGGAAAAGATCTTAAGAGAATATGTAGTTGTTCCTGAGGATTCACACCAGTTCAGAAATGACAGAACACAGCAGGAGAAAGAGGGAGGAGGAATGACAGACAAGAAGAGGTACGTGACATTGTGCTCATCACAAATTTTATCTCACACGTCTGGCAATGGAATTGTTCTTCCAGGAAAAATCTGTCTCCTTTGCAGATTATGATCCATTCTCTCCACTCCTGGAAGCCCAGTCTTTACTGGATTTGATTTGATTTATTATTGTCGCATGTATTAACATACAGTGAAAGTTTCTTGTGCACTATACAGACAAAGCATACCATTCATAGAGAAGGAAAGAAGAGAGTGCAGAATGTAGTGTTACAGTCACAGCTAGGGTGTAGAGAAAGATCAACTTAATGTAAGGTAGGTTCATTCAAAAGTCTGACGGCAGCAGGGAAGAAGCTGTTCTTGAGTTGGTTGGTACGTGACCTCAAACTTTTCTCCCGATGGAAGAAGGTGCAAGAGAGAATGTCTGGAGTGCGTAGAGTCCTTAATTATGCCGGCTGCTTTTCCAAGGCAGCGGGAAGTGTAGACAGAGTCAATGGATGGGAGGCTGGTTTGCGTGATGGATTGGGCTACATTCAGGACCTTTTTGTAGTTTCTTGCAGTCTTAGACAGAGCAGGAGACATATCAAGCTGTGATACAACCAGAAAGAATGCTTTCTATGGGGCACCCTATTCTCCAAATGGGGTCTCTTTTAGCACCTTAACCTTTTATTTGTGAACTGGAGGCAGAATACATTAGGTTATGTGACTTTGGTTGGTCCTGTCCTTGGTCAATCCTTTATCCATAGACAGTAATCAGCTGTTTCTGACACTTCTTCCCATTTAACTTAGCCCAGACTGAGATTGGGAATGAGCCAATCCTGAATCTTGTTGCTGTGTAATAGAATAAAATTCCCATAGTGCAAAAGGAGGCCATTTGGCCCATCAAGTCTGCACCAACAACAATCCCATCCAGACCCTATCCTTGCATTTACTCTGCTAATCCCCCGACACTACATCTTTTTACTGTGTCAGGAAACCAGAGTACCCAGAGGAAACCCATGCAGACACAGGGAGAACGTGCCAACTCCACACAGGCAGTGACCCGAGGCTGGAATTGAACCCAGTTCCCTGGCGCTGTGAGGCAGCAGTTCTAACTACTGTGCTGATGCAATGCAGAGTCAAAATCTTTCCGAAAGATTGGATTAGGGTGGGAGAGAGCAAAGGAAAAGTCTGTCTTGAAAGTTGCATCGTGCAAGAGATTTTAAGTAGATGATTGAAAGATCTGGGATATGTCTATCTGGCCATTTGATTTCTTGAAGCTTATTTAATCAATTAACTTCTTTGCAAGAGGTTCCTGCACCATTCCTTCGTTTGTTTTAACATTTTCTACATAAATTATTTCATTTCAAGGTTGTTCTTATTGTTACAAATAGCTAGTGTTTAACTCAGTCAGGTTAGTGTCAAGCAATGAACCTTAAGAGCCTGTTGCTGAAATATTAATGGATATATCCCATCATTTTGTAAGGTCAAATCACTCCCTGAGCTACATTTCCATCTCCTGTTTATCCGCTCCTGGTCCCTTTGGGAAATCTGCCTCTGTTATTACATGGCTGAGTTATTGCTCCCTGAGTTCTTCGAAATCTATGGACCAATGGAAGCTTTTCATGACCCAGAACGCAATGTGTTTAAAACATCATTTTAAATATTGATGTGGGACACAGACTTGGCTTTGAGACACCTCCCAATCCCACAATCGGGAAGAACAAGGTCAGCAGATACCTGGAAACGCCATCGTCCAGAGATTACTCTCTGAACCATTCACCATCCTGACTTGGAAATATATCGCTGTTCCTTCATTGTCATTGCCTCAACATCTTGGATCTCCCTCCCTAACAGCAGTGGTTTGAGAAGCAGCTCATCACTGCTTCCCCAGGGCAACTCAGGATGGGCAGTAAATGCTGGCCCAGCCAGTGACACCCATGTCTTGTTAACAAATATAAAAACAAATCCCCAGTGTGGGCGGGGGAGGGTGTCAAAGAACAAAGAACAAAGAGCAACACAGCACGGGAAACAGGCCCTTCGGCCCAACGAGCCCACGCCGCCATCCTAACGTCTTAATGACATAGCCTATTGTGGAACATTCCCATATAGGGACCAATATAGGGACAATTTGTTAAACAATCAGCCTAAGAGCACATTTTTGGGATGTGGGAGGAAACCGGAGCACCCGGAGAAAACCCACGCAACCACGGGGAGAACGCGCAAACTCCCGCAGACACAGGCCCAAATCCATGTGTCTGCACAGCAACAGCGATAGTCTCTGAGCTGTCATGTTGCCCATCAGATGGTCCAGTTTAAGCATACACTGACGGCATGAAGCACTAGGCCACTCCTGAGGCAACATCCAAGAGCAGCCCTCGCACAACCTGCCGAATGCATGCACCTTGTTGGTCAACAAGCCTGTGGAAACAAATAAGATATTTAGACAGTCCTGCTATATCCCTCTATCTGCAGACCGCTCATGTGGCTGTCCAAGAGACCCTTAAACAACCCTAGCGTGCCTGCTCCCACCACCTTACTCGGCAGTGCATTCCACACCCCCACTACCCTTTGTGTGAAAAACTGCCCTCTAATGTTCGTCTTATACATAGCCCCCCTCACCCTAAGGCCATGACCCCTCGTTCTATCCATTTCTAATGGTGGAAAAAGCTTACCGCCATTTACTCTATCTATACCCCTTATAATCTTATATACCTCTAATAGATCCCCTCTCAGCCAACGTCTTTCAAGGGAAAACAACCCCAGTGTTTTCAATCTTTCCTCGTAAGACAGCCCTTCCATACGAGGCAGCATCCTGGTAAATCTCCTCTGCACTCTCTCCAAGGCCTCCACATCCTTCCGGTAGTACGGCATTCCCCCAAGTGTGGGGAGGGGGAGGGTGTTTTCCCCCCAGCATGGGAGGTCAAACAAACTGTTCACTGATGACTTTGCTGTTGTGTATTGGAGAATTGACACTGGAAGCGCATGGTAGCACAGTGGTTAGCCTGGCTGCCTCACAGCACCAGGGACCTGGGTTCAATTCCTGGTTTGAGTCCGTGTCTGTGTGGATTTCCTCCGGGTGCTCCGGTTTCCTTCCACAGTCTGGAAGATGTGCTGGTTAGGGTGCATTGGCCGTGCAAAATTCTCCCTCAGTGTTCCTGAACAGGCGCTGGAGTGTGGCAACTAGGGAATTTTCACAGTAATTTCATTGCAGTGTTATTGCAAACCTACTTGTGAAACTAATAAATAAAATTTAAACTTTAAACATTGAAGGTTAAAGGGTATTTACAGAGTGGTGTTCATCACTCTGAACTAGACTAGACTTTCCTGTACTAGTCCCCCTTGCCATCTAGTCTGCTGGATACGTGAATGTATTAATACATTGTGCTGAGTGCAGCTCCCAGAAGCAGTGTTAATACTGTGGTGGCGTGCCCTTTTAGGGGCAAGCTCTGAGGGGGACCTGTTTAGCCAATTGGGTCAGAGTGTGTGGATCCTGAAGGTGACTGTGTGTTTTTCTGGTGGTTGGGGATCTGGATTGTACCATCGTCTTTACATCACTCTCTATACATAATTACTTATCTTCATAAACCATTCATTCGTCACTCTGTTGGGGGTGGGGGTTGGTCAATTATCTTTACAAGCTGCTACGTTGGAGATCATTCAGAATGCCTTCCCACTGCAGAAATCAGAGGGCAAATCTTGTGACGAAGCCTTTCTGAAGCAAACTCAGTAGCACTGCCACTCTTTATGAAGCTAGACCCAATCATCTCTTACATGGAGCATTGGGTGCAATGCATCAAGCTCCTGTATTATTGTTTAAGGCCAAATATTATTGGGGGTGGCAGGAGAAAAGCAGGGGGTAAATTTATTAACACTTTGTGGGGCTCTGATCTTTAGCCTGATAAGGAAGCCTGAATTTTCCAGATGCCCCCAACTCCAAACCTTTCGAGAGCTTGTGGAATTAGTCAAGGGACGCTTTCACTCAAAGTCCTCTAATCGAGATCCCTGACAAAGGGTTATCCAGACTAGAAACATTGCCACTACTCTCCCTCTATAGAGAATGTGAGACCTGCTGAGATTTTCCAGCATTTTCTGTGTTTTGCCACGTGCCAAAGGGTAGTGAATCTGTGGAATTCATTGCCACAGAAGGCTGTGGAGGCCAGATGTTAAAGACATACTTTGGTAAAGGGATCAAGGGTTACGGGGGAAAAGGCAGGACAGTGAGGTTGAGAAACATACCAGCCATGATCGAAGGGTGGAACAGACTCAGTGGGCTGAATGGCCTAATTCTGCTTCAATATGTCATAGAAATATCAGTGTTCAGATTTGGAAATCTGCAGGAACCGTTGCACTTGTGGTCATCTGAGAGAGAGAGAGAATCATGTGTTCTAGTTTTCAAACCATATAATCGTTTATATTAAAGAATTAAGGATGTGTGGCTTGTCAGGGTTATGATTTAAAAATTCCCCGGGTTTAAAATGCCTGTTTGCAGCACAGAGCCCTGATTTCATTTCCTGCAATTAATCACAATTTAATGCATTCTTCCCAAATTACAACACACTGTGTTCTCATGGCAGCAAGCAGTTACAAAAACAATCTCCCAAACCTCGCCTCACAAACTGGCTCAGTCCTAAAACATGCAGCAAGTAGTTTGAATGTTTGGACCTCAAATTCCAGTTCCCACCACTGCAGATGATCAAGGAGTTTGCTCCCTTTATAGCACAGAAAGACTCCATTGTCCCGAGCCCAGTGCTGCCACATTGCAGCTCTTTTACATTCCATTACCCTGTTCATTTATGTTCTTCCTTTTCAAACACTTATTCATTCTCCTCAGAATGATAGCTCGATTTCTCGATAAGCATTTCCTGCGTGAAGAAAATTCAAACTTGCCCTCTGTTCCGGGAGTGATAAAGCTCAGTCTGTTCTCTTTCACACCCATTCAACAATCATCTTTCACAATGAACCCTCAGAGAATACTTCCTGATTCGGAAACCTTCCATTAGATGTTCACTTAACCTTCAGCTTTTCAAGCTTAACTTCATAATTATAACTTTCATCCCTGCATAAATTACGGTAATTATTATGCATTTAGTTATTGAATTGAGTGGCTTTTCACTTCTTCATTGTGCTGTGGAGTGTTTGGTGGGGATGGTCTAGAGAGAGCTTTACTCTGTATCTAACTCAGTGCTGTACCTGTCCTGGGAGTGTTTGATGGGGGACAGTGTAGAGGGAGCTTTACTCTGTATCTAACCCCTCACCATACCTGTCCTGGGAGTATTTGATGGGATGGTACAGGAGGAGCTTTACTCTGTAAGTAACCCTGTGTTGCAAATGTCCTAGGATAGTTTGATGCAGAAGTATAGAGAGACTTTTACTCTTTATCTAACCCCGTGCTGTACCTGTCCTGGGAGTGTTTGATGGGTGGACAGTGTAGAGGGAGCTTTACTCTGTATCAAACCCCTTGTTGTAACTGTCCTGGGACTGTTTAATGGGGACAATGTAGAGGGAACTTTATTCTGTATTCATCATTGTGCTGTACCTGTCCTTGGAGTGTTGGATGGGGACAGTGTAGAGGGAGCTTTACTCTGTATCTAACCCCGTGCTGTACTTATCCTGGGAGTGTTTGATGGGGACAGTGTAGATGGAGCTTTACTCTGTATCTAACCCCGTGCTGTACCTGTCCTGGGAGTTTTTGATGAAGGGCAGTGTATCTAACCATGTGTTGTTACCTGTTCACTGTTCTGTGGAATTCAAATATTGCTAGACCCAATAGTAAGATTACAAAGTTGGAAACTAATGGGAGATTACAAATCTCTACAATATCCCTTCAAACACTCCCAGGACAGGTACAGCACGGGGTTACCTACAGAGTAAAGCCCCCTCTAAATTGTCCCCATCAAACACTCCTAGGACAGGTACAGCACAGAGTTCGATAGAGAGATTGGGGTGGGATGATGGCATAGTGGGTTAGCACTGCTGCCTCACAGCGCCAGGCACCCAGATACGATTCTCTGCTTGGGTCACTGTCTGTGCGGAGTCTGCACATTCTCCCCATGTCTGTGTGGGTTCTCTCAGGGTCCACCAATTTCCTGCCATAACCATGTTGTGCTGGATAGATGGATTGGCCATGCTAAATCTCCCCTCAGTGTACCTGAACAGGTGTGAGAGTTGCAACTAGGGGATCTTCACAGTAACTTCATTGTAGTGTTAGTGTAAGCCTACTTGTGACACTAATAAATAAACTTTAAACTTTTAAGAGTAAAGCTCCCTTTATGCTGTCCCCATCAAACAGTCTCAGGACAGGTACAGCACGGGGTTAGATACAGAGTAAAGCTCCCTCTACACTGTCCCCCATCAAACACTCCCAGGACAGGGACAGCACAGGATTGGAGAACCATCATTTGGGAATTCAGATTGGAGTTATGTTGTGTGGCAGTATGGTGTGTAATTGCCTCGGGGTTGGAATGTTGTGGAGAATTCTTTGCTGCTTCATCAATCTGCCTCGCTCCATCATTGGGATGTTGATTCCTACTTTATCTTGCAGACTTTCTCTTCTCACTCCTGGTGCTTTGTAGCTTTGCTGATACAGTTCTCCATTTAGCACCACTTTGCACAGCCGTTTGGAGTTATTTTGAATTCAGGTTCCCAAACCAGAGCTGGACTGGAACCTGCCTGAACTGAATACAAGAGGTTCTACTGTCAGTGAAAATGGGAATTGTTTAGTGTGTGATTGACTGAGTTATTGCCATTTTACTGTTCCCCTGCTTTCTATCAGCTTACACTCGCTACATATTAAATATATATCTGTCCGAGTATATTAGAGAATTTAAAATCATGGTGTGACTGTTCCCTCTCATAATCTCTGCAGCATCTGTTAAATATCAGCTTTCCAACAGAGTCTCCTTCATTTAAACTGCAGAAATTCTATACCCCCCACCTGCGCCTGGCTCCTGCATCGTTCTCCGCATTGTGTGGGGTTCCTACACTCTCATCCCTCCACCTAGACCTTGCTTTTAATCCAGTTCAGGCTTTAATAGAACAAAAGTGTTTTTTGATTAAAGTATTTCCTGAGCATATGAATTTGCAATAATGTTTGCCCTTTTCACCTGTCCCTAATTCTCTGAGTGTTCATTGTGGCTAAGAGCTAGACCCCGGGGTATTGAGCAGCGGGGGTGGGTGCAAGTTATTGGGAGTGTGGCAGTCACACTATGGGGAACAGATGGGGCCGGATAGAGAAAGGGTTTGCATTGGTTGGGGAGTCAGTCTAAAAAAGAACAGAGCGGGAGTTTTAGGAGCCAGGTTAAAGAATGTTTCCATCTCTGCAGGACATTTCTGAGTTTGAACTTTCATACTTGATGCTGGGTCAATTGTGAATTTTACATCTGAGATTGATAGGTTTTTATTAACCAAAGTTATTAACAGTTATGGAATTAGGTCACAGTTCACCATGATCTCATTGAATGACAGAAGAGACTCAAGGGGCAGAATGACCTCCTCCTGTTCCTGTGTCTAACACAGGCTCCCATAGAACAATACAATCCCTGCGGTACCCAAGCAGGTCATTTGGCCCATTAAATCTATACCGACTCTCTGAGCATCTTCTCTCTATAGCCTCAACATTTAGCATGGCCAATCCACCAAATCCTGCACATCTTTGAACTGTGGGGGGAAACCAAAGTACCTGTAGAAAACCCACACAGACATGGGGAGAATGTGCAGACTCCACATAGACGGTCACCCAAGAGCAGAATTGAACCTGGGTCCCTGGCGCTGTGAGGCAGCTGTGCTAATAACTATGCCACCTAGCCCTCCCTCCTTGAGTGGAGGACTGGAGCTTCACCAGTTTCTGTTGAGCAAAGAGTCAGCAGCTTCCAAGGGAATATAATCTGAGTGGGATTGGACTGTTCCTGATGGAGTTAACCTGTTTCTAATGCTTGGCTTCTTTCCTTCCAGTTCTCTGTTTGCTTCAGTGCCAGAATGGAGGCGTGTGCGTACGAAAGGATCGTTGCCTCTGCCCTTCAGGATTCACTGGAAAGTTCTGTCAGATCCCCTCTCCGTCTGCTGGCAGTCAGGTTGGCGCCAGTTTACCCACAGGAGACCCAGGCTCAGATCCCCACTCGAAGGTGGAAACTGTGTACACTCTCCCTCTGTCCAACCAGCAAATTCCAAACCAAAGTAAGAGGAACTCCTCCCAACACAAACTGTTGTTTCATTTTCTGCAGCAATCCTTCGTTGTTATTTGTTAGATTCAAACTCTAGCATAAAATAAGCCTGAAATAATATTGGCTATTCTCTGATGTAGTCACACCATTCCCTGCTGTTTGAACTGTTTCTGTTTTAACACAACGCTCACAGGTTCCCCTGGTGGGCTGAACCTGATCAAGAACCTATCTATCTGTCTGAAAGACACTCCGTGAACTGGCCCCCACTGCTCTCTGTGACAAAGAGTTCTGACAATACCAATTTTAAATCCAACCGATTTATTTGATAGTAAACTTGCAAGCTTTCAGCCTTTGTAGCCTTCATCAGGCGAATGAAATGTTCTGGTCTGTCAAAGAGTTCCACAGGTTCACCAGGAAATCTACCGTCCTTTCCTGCTCTGGCCTACATGAGACTTCAGAGCCACAGCAATGTAGTTGACTCTCAACTGCCCTCTGAAGTGGGTGAGCAACCATTTCTTTCAAGGACAATTAGGGATGGGCTAAGCCAGCTGGCCCAGCCAGCGCCACCCACTTCCTATGAAAGAATTTTGAAAAGTGAATGTATTGGGGAGTGTATTGGGTAGATAGCGAGGATGGATGTTACAGTTTGCAGAGGGACATAGATAGGTTGCAGAGCTGGGCCGTGAGGTGGCAAATGGAATTCAATACGGATAAGTGTGAGGTGATTCACTTTGGTAGGAATAACAGGCATATGAAATATAGGGTTAATGGAAGGACCCTTAATAACGTTGTCGAGCAGAGGGATCTTGGGGTACAAGTACATAGGTCTTTGAAAGTTGGCACCCAGGTTGATAAAGTTGTTAAGAAGGCGTACGGTGCGTTAGCTTTTATTGGTAGAGGGATTGAATTTAGGAGCCGTGAGGTTATGTTACAACTGTACAAAATTCTGGTCGGCCGCACTTGGAGTATTGCGTACAGTTCTGGTCGCCGCATTATAAGAAAGATGTGGAAGCATTGGAAAGGGTGCAGAGGATGTTTACCAGGATGTTGCCTGGTATGGTGGGAAGGCCTTATGAGGAAAGGCTGAGGGACCTGAGGTTATTTTCATTAGAGAGAAGAAGGTTACGCGGTGACCTATTTGAGGTGTATAAGATGATCAAAGGACTGGATAGGGTGGATAGTGAGAACCTTTTTCCTCGGATGGTGATGACCAACACAAGGGGACATAACTTTAAATTAAGAGGTGGTAGTTATAGGACGGATGTCAGAGGCAGGTTCTTCACACAGAGGGTGGTGAGGGCGTGGAATGCCCTGCCTGCAGCAGTTGTGGACTCGCCTACTTTGGGGGCATTCAAATGTTCGGTGGATAGGCATATGGATGATATTGGAATAGTTTACGTTAGAGGGTCCACTGGTCAGCGCAACATCGAGGGCCGAAGGGCCTGTACTGCGCTGTAATGTTCTATGTTCTGTGTTCTATGTAATCTGAAGATGGTAAAAGCAGCGTGAGCAATTTCACACTGAGTGCAATGGTCTAACACATTGAGAGCAAACTTCTGACTTCCTGCTAACTGAAACAATTCACTGAAAGTTCTGGATCTTTCTGTGGGTTGGACTCATTGACTCCCAAGCTGATTCTCCCTGATATGTTGTTAAAATTCTTACATGGGAAGTGGGTGTTCCTGGCAGCATTTGTTGTCCATCCCTAATTGCCCTTGAATGAAATGGCTTGCTCGGCCATTTCTGAGACTCAGTGAGAGGCAACTACATTGCTGTGGGTCTAGAGTTTCAGACTGGGAAAGGATGGCAGATTTCCCAGTGAATCTGGGACTATGACTATGGACTATATGGACTATGACTTCCATAGTCATAGAGTCTATGGAAATAAGACTCTATGACTTATTTCCATAGAGGCTGTGGAAACTGGGTCATTGAGTGTCTTCAGAACATAGAAAAACTACAGCACAAACAGGCCCTTAGTCCCACAAGTTGTGCCGATCACGTCCCTACCTATTAGACTTACCTATAACCTCAATCCTATTAAGTTCCACGTACTTATCCAGAAGTCTCTTAAAAGACCTTATCAAATTTGCCTCCACCACCACCGATGGCAGCTGATTCCACTCACTCACCACCCTCTGAGTGAAAAAGTTACCTCTAACATCTCCTCTGTACCTACTCCCCAGCATCTTAAACCTGTGTCCTCTCGTAGCGACCATTTCAGCCCTGGGAAATAGCCTCTGAGAATCCACCCTATCTATACCTCTCAACATCTTATAAACCTCTATCAGGTCACCTCTCATCCTCCAAGGAGAAAAGACCCAGCTCCTTCAACCTATCCTCTTATGGCATCCTCCCAATCGAGGCAATATCCTTGTAAATCTCCTCAACACCCTTTCAATAGCTTCCACATCCTTCCTGTAATGAGGTGACCAGAAGACAGACTTTAAGACAGAGATAGATAGGTTTTTGATCAATAAGGGGATCAGGGGTTATGGGGAAAAGGTAGAAGAATGGGAATGAGAAAAATATTAGCCAGGATTGAATGAGTCAATGGGCTGAATGACCTAATTCTACTCCTTTGTCTTATGTTTATCCCTAAAGAACATCAGTGAACCAGGTGGATTTTTCCAACAATCAGCAATGGTTTTATGGTCATCAATAGATTCTTAATTCCAGATATTTATTGGATTCAAATTTCAACATTCTGAGAACATTACCCTGTGTCTCTGAATTACTAAATCCAGTGACAATTCAACTATGTCACTGCCTTCCTGCTTTTACAATAGAGTTTTGAATTTTTTTAGAGTTTATTTATGTGTCACAAGTAGACTTACATTAACATCTGCAATGAAGTTACTGTGAAAATCCCCTATTTACTGGCGTCTGTTCAGGTACATTGAAGGAGGAGTTAGCTTGGCCAATGCACCTAACCTGTGGAAGGAAACTGGAGCACCCAGAAACAGTGATAACATGCAGATTCAGACAGTGACCCAAACTGGGAATTGAATTAGGGTCTCTGGCAGCAGCACTAATCTCTGTGCCATCCTTTTTTAACATGCTTAGTTCAGAACTGAACTGTCTTTTGTGGTTTATTCACAATTCTTGTTATTTTGGAATGAATTTCTGGTTTATTGAGATTTCCCCATTCTACTGGAATGAAGGATTGATCTCCTGGTCACTGCCCTGAACATTTCAGGACAAAATCACCGTGACTTTAAAACAAATTGTGCTGATTTCCCTTTAGTTTGTATATTTTAATGTCAGAGGGAAGTTGTGGGAGCCTGAGACTGGGATTTGGAATGGGACTTGGTGTGGGAGGGGATGAAATGTCCGGACAGAGTCTGGGATACTTATTATCAAACCCATTCACCATCCATTCTCCCAGAAGCTGGGTTTATTATCTAGATATTGAGTTGTAAATTTCCAAAACTTCAGTTTTATTTTTCATTTCCTATTGGTTATGAAGAAACTGTTGAAAGCTGTCATTTATCACAGTGCTAGCGTGCATTTGGAATTCCATTAGGGAGAGTCAGTTCAGGCTTATAAAAGACAGGACCAGCCTGACTAATTTAATTGAATTCTTTGTCTAAATTATTGACAAAGAAATAAACCAAAGGATGAATATGAATCCAATAGATTTGGATTGTCAAACAATGTGTGATAAAGTACCATGCTGGAGTGTTGTTTTAAGGCCTGTGTTTTTAAAGGGATTCAGTGGCCCAGCGACTGAACGACAAAAATTGGGAGAAAGTTGATGGCTCCTGAGTTGGAAACATCAGGAACCTTGTTCAAAATTTAGGCATGACCATGTAGAGAAAGTCATCAAAGTCTGGTGATATCCAAATAAAGAGACATGGCTGCCTTGAGCAGGAGAGAGAGAAGGTTAGAGATATGCAGTAAATATATTCCTGACTAGGAACTTGTGACCATAAATGACAACGGAAACTGAATAAGTCACAGGTTCCAAAAGGAAGTTACAAAGAGGAAAAATATTAAATAGCAAAATAATCATAAGGAAATAGGATGAAGTTAGAGATGAAATTGGTACAGCGTCACAATAATCCACAGAGCACTGGAATAATCCCAGAGCAATTCAATTATTTTATAATTATTGATGACAGTAAAGTCGATGGAGTTGTGGAGAGTGCGGAAGGATGTTGCAGGTTACAGAGGGACATAGCTAAGCTGCAGAGCTGGGCTGAGAGGTGGCAAAAGGAGTTTAATATGGAAAAGTGTGATTCACTTTGGAAGGAGTAACAGGAATACAAAGTACTGGGCTAATGGTAAGATACTTGGTAGTGTGGATAAGCAGAGAGATTTCGGAGTCCATGTGCATAGATCCCTGAAAGTTGGCACCCAGGTTGATAAGGTTGTTAAGAAGGCGTATGGTGTGTTAGCTTTTATTGGTAGAAAGATTGTGTTTCGGAGCCATGAGGTCATGTTGCAGCTGTACAAATCTCTGGTGCGGCCGCACTTGGAGTATTGTGTACGGTTCTGGTCGCCGCATTATAGGAAGGATGTGGAAGCACTGGAAAGAATGCAGAGGAGGTTTACCAGGATGTTGCCTGGTGTTGTGGGAAGGTCTTATGAGGAAAGGCTGAGGGACTTGAGGCTGTTTTAGATAGAAGAAGGTTAAAAGGCGACTTAATAGAGATGATCAGGGGATTAGATAAAAGTGGACAGTGAGAAGCTTTTTCTTCAGATAGTGATGGCTAGCATGAGGGGGCAAAGCTTTAAATTGAGGGGTGATAAATATAGGACAGATGTTTGAGGTAGATTCTTTACTCAGACAGTTGTAAGGGCGTGGAATGCCCTGCCTGCAGCAGTAGTGGACTCGCCAATATTAAGGGCATTTAAATGGTCATTGGATAAACATATGGATGATATTGGAATAGTGTAGATTAGATGGGCTTTAGATTGGTTTTGTAATATTCTATGTTCTATTGCTAGAAGGATGGGGTTTAAAAACAGCAAGATTATGTTGCAGCTGCAAAATATGTTAGTGAGGCCACACCTGGAGTTACTGTGTACAGTTTTGGTCTCCTTACTTGAGAAAGGATATACTGGCACTGGAGGGGGTGAAGAGGAGATTCACTAGGTCGATTCCGGAGTTCAGAGGTTGGCTTATGAGGAGAGATTGAGTTGACTGGAGCTATACTTATTGGAATTCTGAAACATGAGGGGAGATTTTATAGAAACACATAAGATTATGATGGGAATCGATAAGATAGAAGCAGGGAAGTTGTTCCTGGTGGTGAAACTAGAACTAGGGCACATAGCCTCAAAATAAGGGGAAGCAGATTTTGGACTGAGTTGAGGAGAAACTTCTTCACACAAAGGATAGTGAATCTGTGGAATTCCCTGGCCAGTGAAGCAGTTGAAGCTACCTCATAGAATGTTTTTAAGGCAAGAATAGATAGGTTTTTGAACAGTAAAGGAATTAAGGGTTATGATTAGTGGGTATGATCTTATTGAATGGCGGAGCAGGCTCAAGGGGCCAGATGGCCGACTGCTGCTCCTAGGTCTTATGTTGTTGTAATGCATTTTGGCAGGAAGATTACTGAGACAGATAAAATAAAGCGAGAAATTCCAGTGGAGGTGCAGGAACAGATAGACCTCAATGTAAGTGTAGATAAATCATTGAAGACAGAAGGGAATGTTGAAAGAATAGTTAATATAGCGTACAGTGGGCAGCACACTAACACAGTGGGGAGCAGCACATGGTTAGCACTGCTCTTTCACAGCTCCAGGGTTTAATTCCTGGCTTGGGTCACTCTGTGGAATTTGCACATTCTCCTTGTGTCTCCATGGGTTTCTATGAGTGCTCAGGTTTTCCCCAGCAGTCCAAAATGTGAGGGTTAGGTTGATTGGCTGTGCTTAAATTGCCCCTTAGTGTTCTGAGATGTGTAGATTAGAGGATTATTGGGTAAAATATGTAGGGATATGGGAATGGTGACTGGGTGGGATTGTGGTCGGTGCAGACTCAATGGGCCAAATGGCTTCTTTCTGTACTGTAGGGTTTCTATGATTCGATATTGTTAGTTATTTCCTGGATACCTTATCCTGGGTATCACATGACACAGTGGTTAGTGCCACTGCCTCACAGCGCCAGGGACCAGGGTTCGATTCCTGGCTCGGGTCACTATCTATGCAGAGTTGGCACATTCTCCCTGCGTGGATTTCCCCCGGGTGCTCCAGTTTCCTCCCACGGTCTGAGAGTTGTGCTGGTTGGGGTGCATTAGCCATGCATAAATTCTCCCTCAGTGTACCTGAGCCAGAGAGTGGCGATTATGGGATTTTCATGGTAACTTCATTGCAGTGGTAATGTAAGCTTACTTGTGACAGTAATAAATAAACTTTCAACATTCTGGTTAGAATTTTACCGCCAAATCTAGCCTGGAATGCTGGTGGGTGCAATTCGCAGAATGGCATTTTCCCTTGGCTTTGGGCAGGATCTTACGAGCTTCAGGTGGCTGAAATGGTAAAATTCCGGCATTTATGTCTAATTTCAACTAAGCTGGCCATTTTATGGTCTTTGGAGAAATATCAGCCAGGGTCCAACTCCTGATTATAATCTCACTGTGAAGAAAAGCATGGATGTTAGTGAATTGGGGGAAATAAATAGTGATGTCTTGAGGAGTGTACATATTACAGAGAAGGAGGTGCTGGAAGTCTTAAGGTGCATCAAGGTAGATAAATCCCTGGGACCTAATGAAGTGTATTCCAGGATATTGTGGGAGGCTAGGAGAAAATTGCGGGTCCCCTAGCCGAGATATTTGAATCAACGATAGTCACAGGTGAGGTGCCTGAAGGTTGGAGAGTGATAAATGTTGTGCCTTTTGTTTAAAAAGAGCTGCAGGGGAACGTCTGGGAACTACAGACCAGTGAGCCTCACGTCTTTAGTAGGTACGTTGTCAGAAGGTATTTTGAGAGACAGAATCTCTCATTTAGAGATTCAAGGACTGATTTAGAGACACAAGGACTGATTAGGGACAGTGAGCATGGCTTTGTGAGTGGAAAATCATTTCTGACAAATTCGATTGAGTTTTTTGAAGGGAAAATCAAGAAGGTAGATGAGAGCAGTGCAGTTGATATTGTCTATATGGACTTATCAAGGCCTTTGACAAGGTACCACATGGTAGGTTGTTGCATAAGATTAAATCTCACAGGATCCAGAGTGAGGTATCTAAATGGATACAAAATTGGCTTCTTGACAGAAGGTGGTTCAGAAATTTGTTTTTCAAACTGGAGGCCTGTGACCAGCGGTGTGCCTCAGGGATCAGTGCTGGGCCACTGTCATTTGTCATTTATATGAATGATTTGGATGAGAACATAGGAGGCATGGTTAGTAATTTTGTAGATGACACCAATGTTGGTGGCATAGTAGACAGTGAAGAAGGTTATCACCAACTGCAATGGGATCTTGATCATTTGGGCCAGTGGACTGACAAATGGCAGATGGAATTTAATTTAGACAAATGCGAGGTGATGCATTTTGGTCGATTGAACTAGGGCATTAACTTGCTCAGTTAATGGTAGGGTGTTGGGGAGAGTTATAGAACAGAGATCTAGGGGTACAGGTTCGTAGCTCTTTGAAAGTGGAGTCGCAGATGGACAGAATGGTGAAGAAGGCATTTAGTATGCTTGATTTCATTGGTCAGAACATTGAATACAGGAGTTGGAATCTCTTGTTGAAGTTGTACAAGACATTGGTAAGGCCACACTTGGAATACTGTGTACAGTTCTGGTCACCCTATTATAGAAAGGATAGAAAGAGTGCAGAAAAAAGTTACTAAGATGCTTCCAGGACTTGATGGTTTGAGCTTTAAGGAAAGGCTGAATAGACTGGGTCTTTTTTCCCTGGAACCTAGGAGGTTGAGGGATGATCTTATAGAGGTCAATAACAAAGAACAAACAGCAAAGGAAACAGGCCCTTTGGCCCAACGAGCCCGCACTGCCACCCCGATGTTCCCACCTCTACCCGTGATCCCTGTCCATGTTTATAGATCTATGGATTAAAAACCAAATTGGAGACAATTTAGGGAGAACTTGTTTTGCCAGTTAGCCTAAGAGCACATCTTTGGGGTGTGGGAGGAAACCAGAGCACCCGGAGAAAACCCACGCAAGCACAGGGAGAATGCGCAAACTCCCACAGACACAGGCCCAAATCCATGTATCTGCACAGCACAGCGATAGTCATTGAGCTGTCGTGTTGCCCATCAGATGGTCCAGGTCAAGCGTATTAAAGACGTGAAGCACTAGGATACTCTCGAAAAATGATCAGCTAGATAGTTAATATCTTTTCCCAAAGGAAAGTCTAAAACTCGAGAGTATAGTTTAAGGTGAGAGGGGAGAGATATGAAAGGGTTCAGGGGAGCAATTTTTTTCATACAGAGGGTGGTGAGTGACTGGAACAAGCTGCCAGAGGTAATAGTAGAAGCAGGTACAATTTTGCTTTTAAACAGAGTTTGGACAGTTACATGGGTAAGATGAATATACAGAGATATGGGCAAAATGCAGACAATTGAGTTTAGCTTAGGGGTTACAAGAAAGAGCGGCATGGACAAGTTGGGCTGAAGGCCCTGTTTCCATGCTATAAACCTCTATGACTCTATGACAATCCATTGAGTTCTGGAGCGAGTTTGTGACTAAGGATAGCCTGCGAGGCCTCCGTATGCGCACTGACTGCCAATACTCACCTCCTGAGCTCACACATCCAGCATGTGAACCTGAGTGAGGCCTCCCAGTTGAATTGGAATTGTACTCCAGCGAGAGACGCCATATTGAAGCGACCTGGGAAATTCTTCTGCTATTGGAATTGAATGAAAGTAGTTTCATTTCAATGGAAGAAGTTGGTTTGAGATTCAGTTTAATTACAGCCTACTGAATCAATCTCTGGGAAGTTTTGCATTTGGATGAATTTTTGAAAGGCTATTGTCTAGAATATGTCCAGAACAAGCCTAGAATGTTCTGTGGTGGGTGGAGATTTGGATGAGTTCTGTGAGAAGTTCTTTTAATCATTTGTGGGACTTGGACATCACTGGTCAGCCAGCATTTATTGCCCATCTCCAGTTGCCCTTGGAGGGCAGTTAAGAATCAACCACATTGCTGTGGCTCTGGAGTCACATGTAGGCCAGGGTAAGGACAGTAGATTTCCTTCTCTAAAGAACATTATTGAACCAGATGGTTTTTCCAACAATTGACAATGGTTTCATGGTCATCAGTAGATTCTTAATTCCAGATATTTTTTATTGAATTCAAATTCCACTATCTGCTGTGGCGGGATTCGAACCTGAGTCCTCAGAGCATTAGCTGAATTTCTGGATGAATAGTCGAGTACTAATACCACTAGGTCATCACCTCACCTTCACTGTGCTGGGGGGGGGGAGAGGAGGTGACAAAGTGTGGACTACAATTACCCAAGGGAACAGACTTGCTCTCCTTGATCATGTAGAGGTTCAGTTAGTTAAAATTTGTTGAAAGGAAAGGATGTATATATTTAGTAAAAAGCTTATTGATGTAACGAGCACATATTATAGAACGTGTGACTCAAAGGAAGGGTCTGAACTGATCATTTTAAACAGTTTAGTTACTGTGATTAACCGGCCAGAGAGAGATTGCCAGGCAATTAATGAGGTTCCTCAAAGTGAGCTCACAATGACTTGATTCCAGGCACAATAACTTTGAACAAGAACCATTTAATAAACCAATTTATCGACGTTTTAATGTTTTTAATGTTTAGCCAGTCAGAATGTTAATCTTGTTATTTTCACTGACACAAGGTCACAATGGGAACCACTGTTTCAGCTCACAGCTGATGTGACGGGGGAATTGTGATAGCGTTGTACATATTTGAAAATGCTTTGCAAGTAGGTTGTTAGAAACAGACTGAAATGGTTTAATGCTCCACTAAAAACAGTAACAGCCCTCATAAATAATTGGAGATTATATTTCTTCAAGGCCCCATGCTCCCTGTATCTTGCTAACCTCTTCCAGTCTTGCAAAGCTCAACCCACATTCCTCTTGCCTCTTGTGCATTTGACCCATTTAGTTCAGCCCTGCATTAGCCCAAAGCTCTACAATTCACCTTTGTAAACCTCTCCATTTCCTATTCCTCTTTTTTGACTCTCTTTTTTCAATTCAGCTCTTGATCAAGAGTATATATTAGTATACATCTATCCTCAGTATCTCCTTCCTTGCCTCAAGGTTGGGTTTTCCAGATTACATTTCTATGAAGTGCCTTGGAATGTTTCTTTACATCAAAGGTGCTACAAAAATGGAAATTATACTTATTTAAATGTTTCATCTTTCTGTTAAAGTCTAGAATCCAGAAGGGCTTGTGTGTAGAGAAAGCTTTAACAAATTCCCTCGTGTCTCTTGCCTGTTGAGTAAAGACCGATGTTTCTAATCATGAGGACATTTGTAGATGGCTAATTGAGTGCGCCGTTACGTGGTGGGTGTCTGCGCTGGTGTGGATCATTGCCACAGGTGGTTCCCTAACTTGTCTTGATTTAACTGATCCCAATAAGAGTGCTCGAATTGTCCTCCGAACCCATTAGTTGAGGGAGAAATGCCTCTTCTTTCCCACATTGAAGGCAATTTTTAGCTCCCGTTCCCCATTGGATGGTAACCTGTGGCTTCACATCCCCATTGGCTGATGATGTCTAACTGTAAACACTGTGGTAATTCCAGCAGGTCAGCAGATTCCCTCCATCGTTAACCTCAGAGTCCATCACCCTCCTGAAGTTTCCATCAAGGTTCATCAGGTGACCCAGGTGGATGGAGAAACACACACCAATTCTGCCCAACTGGACACTAACCAGCCACCCCCCCAGAGGGCACAGCCAGAGCGACGGGGACCTCTCACAGCTACTCCCCCATTGGATACAGAGTCTGTCTTTGGCTATTGCTTCACAGAAATCACCAACGGCCAGGTAGGAAATCAGAGTGTGGTGTCAGCAAGGACCAGCGTCATGTGTTGCGGGTAGCAATGTTAATCTGTAGTCTAAGCTGATCCCACGGTGTAGTATTGAGGGATCAGTTCTCAGCCTTTTGACTAAGATCAAGTTCAGGATCAAGTCTTGAATCAGTTGTAATGGCTTTTCTCATCAGCTTGGATCTAGTTTGCCTATTTTGTGGAGACCATGAATTGGATTCAGTTTGAATTTGAATTGTTTTTTGCAGCAAGCAAGGAGATAGATTAAGAGTTTGCTCGATTGGCTCCCTAACTCTGAGACAGGAATAATATTGTGTTTAAGGTGTAACATTGTCAGCTGTCCCATTTGTTGATTGAGAGCTGAGATTGTTGCCTCATTCAGGTGGGTACAAAGGAGCTCCTTGTTGTGTTGAGAGAGAGAGACAGTGCTATCTCCCTCATTAACATTCCTCACTCAATCAACATCATATATAACAGATAAACTGCTCATTCACCTGATTACTCTTTTTTGGGATCTTGCTGTGTGCAAAACATAACAACAATCTCAATGAATTGGTGCTGAAGGTGGGGCAGTACGGTGGCACAGTGGTTAGCGCTGCTGCTTCATAGCGTCAGAGATCTCGGTTTGACTCCGGGCTTGGGTCACTGTCTGTGCAGGTTTTGCATGTTCTCCCCGTGTCTCTGAGAGTTTCCTCCCACAGTCCGAAAGACATGCTGGGTAGGGTGCATTAGCCATACTAAATTCTCCCTCAGTGTACCCGAACAGGTGCCAGTGTGTGGCGACCGGGGGAATTTTCACAGTAGCTTCATTGCAGTGTTAATATAAGCCTTACCTCTGACACTAACAAATAAATTTCAGCACTTGGGGATATTTCCAAATACTAAGATCTTCAGTCCCTGGATGGACAAAGCAGACGGTGTGCTGAAAGTAAGAGACAGTCTTGGTGCAGGGTTCTGATGTAGATATTTTACAATAAATATTAGACTAAATACTAAAAAAAAGAAGGTTTGCATTTATATAGCGTCTTTCATATGCCCAGAAACCCAAAATGCTTTGCAGTCAGAGTCATTATTGGCTGTCACTCCATTTGTGAAGAATGTTTACTTTGAACCCAAGTTTCTGTTATTGATTCAATGCCTTTCGACAGATCGATTCTCGATCCAGAGTTCTGTGGGCACCTGAAGCAAGGTGGGCAACAAAGCAGGGAATATGGGTATCACTGGCTAGGCCAGCATTCATTACCCATCCCTAATTACTCCTAATACCTCCTTGATTTGCTGCAGTCCTTGCCATGGGATCTGGAGTTCCACATTTGGTTCTCTTTCTCCTTTGTCATTAGGAATTTGGGACTTGAAGTTTGAAGAAGTCGATGAACAAGTTGTTTGTTATTTTGAATGATTTTTAGGAAAGTCCTCCCAGTCATTAATGTCAATCCTGCCACGATTCCGACTGTTTTTATTGTCCTACGCTAGAATGTTGGCCAACACAGGAGTTGAAAAAATATCACATCACTATTCAAATGTCAGCAATGTTCCCACAAGTAAGCAACTCTGAATAGCTTTGGTTTTCTCTGAATGGCATGGTACCCCATCACTGTTTTATTACCTACTTACGAGTCTGAGATCTTGGCTGGGAAGCCATCCTGCCCAGATTGAAGCAGCTGG
This sequence comes from Sphyrna mokarran, assembly GCA_024679065.1. Lineage (NCBI taxonomy): Eukaryota > Metazoa > Chordata > Chondrichthyes > Carcharhiniformes > Carcharhinidae > Sphyrna > Sphyrna mokarran. Next base: position 248,795 of record JAGIQG010000036.1, on the reverse strand, counting down.
AGGCACCCAGTACCCTCCCACCCAATTAAATGCCCCCCACCCCCCCACACCCACCCCACTGTCACCAAACCTTTGGTGAGGAAGGCATTAAATTCCACCCATTCCAGGGACCCATTTTAAACTCTCTGGTCTCCATCGCTGCCTCAGTGCAGCCGACTGACAGTGAATTATCCATTGAGTGGCAACAGCTAATCTTTCTCCTAAAGGAGATGTTAAACCAAGAGCTGTCGGCCTGGAGAATTTGGCTTCAATCTGGAACAGAAAGACCCAGTGCCAACATTCCTCCCCGAATCAGCATGAGGATGCTTCTTTGTTCATCTCGTGTCTGGTGTCAGGTTTTGCTGCATGCTCAGTGACTGCCGTATTTGCTGATCTCGTTACAGTCTCTGTTCTTCAAACCAATGAAATGTCAGAGAAACTGGTTGAAGCTTTCTGAGTGAATAATGTAAAGAGTTTAGTAAATTCTCCTGGTGAAAAGTCATCGATCTGAAATGTGAGCTGGCCCATTAGACCTGCTGCACACTGTCAGCACCTTCTATTTTTAATTTCTTTCTTGCGTTCCTGCCTGATCCACTGGGAGTTCTTTCTCTTTTCCCATTCCAGTGTTCCTTGCCACTGACTGGACTCCGTACAGTGGAAAGATGCTGCAGAGGAGGTGGAGTGGGCTGGGGAGTGACTGAATGTATCGAGTGCCCCGTGACTCCAGGTACGACTCACTTCCACCATCTTTAGACACATGGCTTCAAACTATTGTCGTGAACCTGAGTTTGTAAAGGTATTAAAGAATTGTGGAAGAAAACCACACGTGGCCTCTTTAAAAGCAGAAAACGTAAAAACGCGGAGTGCACCCGGGGCGCGTAAAAACGCGGAGTGCGCCCGGGGCGCGTAAAAACACTTGTTTTTAACACCAAGGATCAGGGTTGCCTTGGTAACCAGCTCTGCATCTTTTTGCATTTTGTTTGCCTCTGAGTTTAAAGAAAATACTCAGCTGAAGGAAACCTATCAGATCAGAATTACCAAATCAAATATAGATAGCGGACAACTATTGAAGAACTCCAATACTTCCAAATGCTATCTGACCTGATTGTATATTTCCTTTGAGAGTGACTAAAATTCTGTTATAACTATTTTGTTCCTTGGATTATTCGAACATTTCAGTTGAACCGTACCTTAATTAATGTATTACTTGTTTAGTTGAAGCTCCTGGTTATTATTCACTTAAAGTGAGCGTCAGGCCTTGATGAAGCTTTATGAATCTCTAAATGTTAATTAAAATCAATAACATCTTCCCAAATAATTATAGCAGGTGAGGTAAATGGGAGGGCGGCACAGTAGCACAGTGGTTAGCACTGCTGCTTAACAGCCCCAGGGGCCTGGGTTCGATTTCCACTTGGGTCATTGTCTGTGTGGAGTTTGCACATTTTCCTCATGTCTGCGTGGGTTTCCTACGGGTGCTCCGGTTTCCTCCCACAGTCCAAAGATGTGCGGGTTAGGTTGATTGGCCATACTAAAAATTGCCCCTTAGTCTCATGGGATGCATAGGTTAGAGGGATTAGCAGGTAAAATGTGTAGAGTTATGGGGGTAGAGCCTGGGTGGGATTGTGGTTGGTACAGACTCGATGGGCTGAAGGGCCTCCTTCTGCACTGTAGGATTTCTATGATCTGTGTCGCAATACTATTCACAGTTGATATAGCGGCCAACATAATAGATTAGTTTATTAACTGATTGCTTGCCTGATGTGGTGCTTATCAATTTAACTATCCCAGCCTCAAACGTCAGCTGATATCCAGATCAAAGTAGGAATGCACAGTCAACATCACTCAGTGAGGGAACAGTGTTACATCAGCTGAAATTCTCACTTCCCATCACTACCCACTCTCACTTAGAGGAATATTAGTGTATGAGTGAGTGTGCATTGGTGTGAGTGTGGGTCAGTACATTTCAGTGCTTAGAGTAACTGTTTATTCAGCAGGGTAAGGATCACTTACTGTGTAACTGTACAGAGTCACTGTTGATTCAGGGTAAGGATCACTCAGTGTGACGGTACAGAGTCACTGTTTATTCAGCAGGGTAAGGATTACTCACTGTGTAACTGTACAGAGTCACTGTTTATTCAGGGTAAGGATTACTCACTGTGTAACTGTACAGAGTCACTGTTTATTCAGGGTAAGGATTACTCACTGTGTAACTGTACAGAGTCACTGTTTATTCAGCAGGGTAAGGATCACTCACTGTGTAACTGTACAGAGACACTGTTTATTCAGGGTAAGGATCACTCACCGTGTAACTGTACAGAGTCACTGTTTATTCAGCAGAGTAAGGATCACTCACTGTGTAACTGTACAGAGTCACTGTTTATTCAGGGTAAGGATTACTCACTGTGTAACTATGCAGAGTCACTGTTTATTCAGGGTAAGGATCACTCACTGTGTGACTGTACAGAGTCACTGTTTATTCAGGGTAAGGATTACTCACTGTGTAACTATGCAGAGTCACTGTTTATTCAGGAGAAGGATCACTCACTGTGTGACTGTACAGAATCACTGTTTATTCAGCAGGGTAAGGATCACTCACTGTGTAACTGTACAGAGTCACTGTTTATTCAGGGTAAGGATTACTCACTGTGTAACTATGCAGAGTCACTGTTTATTCAGGAGAAGGATCACTCACTGTGTGACTGTACAGAATCATTGTTTATTCAGCAGGGTAAGTGTAAAAACGTTGTAGATTTGTGATGGTTTTTTTATGAGTTACACTCTTACAGGATATAAAATTTACTGACAGGTGCTGAACAAGAGTTTTACACAAACACAGAAATCTGATCACAGGCTTGTAAAGCTCAGAGAAATTAATAGTTTCTGTGGTTGAAGTGAGGGGTGTCAGGATTTTATTAACAGCTTAAACACTGGATTTAATAACCTCGTCCTTTGGATGAAAGACTATATATTTCTCCAATATTTCCTCAACTCTGCATTTAATTTGTTTCATTTCAAACGAGATGCTGACATTGTTGCAGAGTCGGTGTGCCTCTTTAATACAGTCAGTTCCCGTGCCTGCTGCTGTGCCATAGATTCATGATAAGGAGAGACTGAATAGACTGGGATATTTTTCTCTGGAACCTTCCCTGGAGAAGGCTGAGGGGTGATCTTGTAGAGGTCTACAAAATAATGATTAGATCAGCTGGATCGTCAATATCTTTTCCCAATGGTAGAGGGCATAGATACAATGGTAGAGAGATACAAAAGAATCCAGAGGAGCAATTTTTTTCACCCAGAGGGTGGTGAGTGTCTGGAACAAGCACTCACTTGTAGTATACTGCCTCGCAGTAGTAGAGGCGGGTACAATTTTGTCTTTTAAAAAACATTTAGACAGTTACATGAATAAGATGGGTAAAGAGGGATATGGGCCAAAAGTGGTCCATTGGGATTAGCCTCAGGGTTTAAAAAAAGGCAGCAGGAACAAGGTGGACTGAATGGGCTGTTTCCATGCTGTAAACCTCTATGACTCTATTAACTGTACAGAGTGTTACTGGATCACACTGGGAGTCACAGACTTATTGAAGGGGGACAAGAAGATGGAGTGAGGTGGGGGGCCCAGCAGTGGCCACAGCGGCTCGTAAAATGGCAACGGGCTCAAAAGCTGGTTCATCTGGGGATGTGGGATTGCCAACCAGCTGAGGTGGTTGGAGAGGGTGGTTAACCTGAGGAGATCTATTGTGCGGAGGGGGAGATTAATCAGAGGGCAGTTGATTGAGGAGGGGTCGATTAGAAGGTGGGGGTGAAGAATTCATTCAGAAGTTGGGGGCTGGTTTGATGATCTGATATTTTACAAAGGCCTTTTCATACAAATGAGAATGGAAATCTGGTTGTGGAAAGCAGGAATCAATTGAAGCTTCCGGCACTGGAGTGGAATTGGGTTTTTATGGGCTGGGGATATTGGGGGTTACGGAACCAAGATTGTGAAATGGATTTAAGATGCAAGTCAACCGTGATCTAATTGCCTGATGGGATAGATTCAAGGGGCTGAGTGGCCTCCTCTCTTTTATATGTGTCAGCTCCTGTGGCCCATCTGATGCAGAGGCACCTTGGTGTCCTTGTGCAAGAATCACAAGGAGTTGGTTTGCAGGTGCAGCAGGTAATGAAGAAGGCAAATGGAATTTTTTCCTTCATTGTAGAGGGATGGAGTTTAAAAACAGCGAGGTTATGTTGCAGCTGCATAAGGTGCTGGTGAGGCCACACCTGGAGTTACTGTGTACAGTTTTGGTCTCCTTACTTGAGAAAGGATATACTGGCACTGGAGGGGGTGCAGAGGAGATTCACTAGGTTGATTCCGGAGTTGAGAGGGTTGGCTTATGAGGAGAGATTGAGTAGACTGGGGTTATACTCATTGGAATTCAGAAGAATGAGGGGAGATCTTATGGAAACATATAAGATTATGAAGGGAATCGATAAGATAGAAGCAGGGAAGTTGTTTCCACTGGCGGGTGAAACTAGAACTAGGGGGCATGGCCTCAAAATAAGGGGGAGCAGATTTAGGACTGAGTTGAGGAGGAACTTCTTCACACAAAGGATTGTGAATCTGTGGAATTCCCTGTCCAGTTGAGGCTCCCTCATTGAGTGTTTTTAAGGCAAGGACAGATAGATTTTTGAAAGTAAAGGAATTGAGAGTTAAGGGGAGCGGGCAGATTAGTGGAGCTGAGTCCATGAAAAGATCAGCCATGATCTTATTGAATGGCAGAGCAAGCTCAAGGTGCCAGATGGCCGACACCTGCTCCTAATTCTTATGTTCCTACCACTAAGAAATGGCTTTTAACTGTCAGATTAAACTCCAAATGAAATGATGATGCTGCCACATTCAAATATTCTGTAAGACTTTGAGGTCAGGTATGAAGACCTTGTTTGTTGGATGGTGTTGGAGGAAGCTGTCCAGAGCTAACCCTCTGTCAGTTCCAGCACAAGGTGAGGCTGGTTATTGATGGAGGGTTGGGGGTCACAGTCTGCTCACTGTCAGACATTCCTTTCTTGTTGTGGGAAGACAAGTTAACAAGCAACAAATCTCTTCAATAATGGGGCTCCGTGGAAATAATCCTGTGTCTGGCTGGTTAAACTTACAGTAATGTCCATATCAAATCCATTCAATCCACTGAAATCTTTTCAAAAGCTGCATGTGTAATGGTCAAATTGGCAGACAATCTGGGTGTGTAATAGACAAACTGGGTGTGTAATGGGAAAACTGTGTAACAAGCAAACTGCACGTGTAATGGGCAAACTGTATGTAATGGGAAAATTGTGTAAGTAACGGGAAAACTGTGTGTGCAATGGTCAAATTGGCAGGTAGACTGTGTAATGGGCAAACTGTGTGTTTAACAGGTAAACTGTGCATGTAATGGGTAGGCTGTGAATAACAGGAGAACTTAATTTTCAAGTGTCGTCTCCTTCCCACAGGAAAATTAGCACCACAGAACTACAGAAAATTACAGCACAGAAACAGGCTTTTTGGCCCTTCTTGTCTACGTGGAACCCTTTTTTTCGTAGTCCCATTGACCTGCACTTGATCCATATCCCTCCACACTCCTCTCATCCATTAACAATTTTCCTTAAATGTTTAAAGTGACCCCTGCATTTACCACTTTATCTGACAGCTCATTTCACACTCCCACCACTCTCTGCGTGAAGAAACCCCCCCTAATATTCCCTTTAAACTTTTCTCTTTTCACTCTTAACCCATGCTTTCTGGTTTTTTCCTCCCCTACCTTCAGTGGAAAAAGCCTGCTTGCATTCACTCTATCTACACCCATCAAAACTTTATACACCTCTATCAAATCCCCCCTCATTCTTCTACACTCCAGGGAATAAAATCCTAACCTATTCAATCTCTTTCTGTAACTCAGTTTCTCAAGTCCCGGCAACATCCTTGTGAACCTTCTCTGCACTCTTTCAACCTTATTTACATCCTTCCTGTAACTAGGTGACCAAAACTCTACACAATCCTCTAAGTTCAGCCTCACCAATGCCTTATACAACCTTACCAAAACACTCCAACTTTTATACTCTGATTGATAAAGTCCAATGTACCAAAAGCATTCTTTATGACCCTATCCACCTGTGACATCACTTTTAGGGAATTCTGTACCTATATTCCCGGATCCCTCTGTTCAGCTGCACTCCTCAGAGTCCTACCATCTACCCTATACGTTCTACTTTGGTTTGTCCTTCCAAAGTGCAATGCCTTACACTGTGTTAAATTCCATTTGATCCATTTTTCAGCCCATTTTTCTAGTTGGTCCAAATCCTCTTGCAAGCTTTGAAAACCTTCCTCACTGTCCACTACACCTCCAATCTTTGTACCATCAGCAAATTTGCTGATCCAATTTACTACATTATCATCCAGATCATTGATGTCGATGACAAACAACAATGGACCCAACACTGATCCCTGCGGCACACCACTAATCACAGGCCTCCACTTAGAGAGGCAATCCTCCACAACCACTCTCTGGCTTCTTCCATTGACCTAATGCTTAATCCAATTTACTGCCTCCTTATGTATATCTAGCAACTGAACTAACTAACTAACCTCCCATGAGGGACCTTGACAAAGGCCTTGCTAAAATCCAGGTAAACAACATCCACTGCCTTCCCTTCATCCACTTTCCTGGTGACCTCCTCAAAAAACTCAAATAGATTGGTCAAACATGACTTACCATGCACAAAGCTATGTTGACTCTCCCTAATAAGTCCCTGTCTATCCAAATATTTGTAGATTCTATCCCTTATCACACCTTCTAATAACTTGCCCACCACCACCGACGTCAAATTTACTGGCCTATAATTTCCCTCATTTCTTTTGGAACCTTTTTTAAACAGCGGAACAACATAAGCCACCCTCGTCTGGCGCCTCCCCCTCTCCCCTTTAGCATCAGTGCATCGTGCAGGTAAACAATGTAACGTCAGAAGGTGATGTTTCCCAAAAGCTGGCCCTCACAGTGCATGTCGCCATGTTCAGGGCAGAGGCTTTGATTTGAGAAATCCACCCTATCCTTGGACAGGGGCATTTAGGATGGAGGTAGAAGCTGGCTTGAGGGGCTGAATGGCCTCCTGTGCAAATGATTTTGGTTTTTCTTTCTCTGTAACTGAGTCTACAAAGTGAATTGAACCTGAAACCGCCTACTCAGCACCACAGCTCCCTCTTAAATAAAGAGCAACTTAAAATATGTACAGTAATAGCCAGCAGCTGGGCCAGTGTAAACTCCACAAATCACCAGGATCTCCCTTACTAATTATTCTCATGTGTGAGGTGCTCTGTGCATCATCAGAACTCACACTACATTAATCTTTCTCTACACCCTCGCTGTGACTGTAACACTACATTCTGCAGCCCTCCTTTCCTTCTCTATGAACGGTATGATTTGTTTCTATAGCACACAAGAAGCAATACTTTTCACTGTATCCCAATACAGGTGACAATAATAAATCAAATCAAAATCAGATTGTTGCTTGCAGATGCCTGTTTACCGTGTTTGAGTATCCGGTTCCTGGTGGACATTTACACAGTTTCCACCTTCTGGAGCAGGAGTAGGCTGTTCGGCCCCTCGAGCCTGCTCCGCCACTCAATAAGATCATGGCTGATCTTTTCATGGACTCAGCTCCATTTACCTGCCTGCCGCACCCCCCACCCCCCCCCAACCCTTAATTCCTTTACTGTTCAAAAATGGATCTATCCTTGCCTTAAAAAAAAATTCAGTAAGGTAGTCTCAACTGCTTCACTGGGCAGGGAATTCCACAGATTTACAACCATAAGACATAGAAGCAGAATTAGGCCACTCGGCCCATTGAGTCTGCTCCACCATCCAATCATGGCTGATATTTTTCTCATCTCCATTCTCCTGCTTTTTCCTCATAACCCCTGATCCCCTTATTGATCAAGAACTATCTATCTCTGTCTTTAATTCACTCAATGACCTGGCCCCCACGGCCTTCTGTGGCAAAGAGTTCCACAGATTCCCTACTCTCTGGCTGAAGAAATTTCTTCTCATCTCTGCTTTAAAAGAGTGTCCTTTCAGCATGACGTACCCTTTGGATGAAGACGTTCCTCCTCAACTCAGTCCTAAATCTGCTCCTCCTAACTTTGAAGCTATGCCCCTAGTTCTAATTTCCCCAACCAGTGAAAACTTGCTTCTATCTTCTCTATTCCTTCACAATCTTGCATGTTTCTGGAACATTTCTCCCTCTTCATTCACTAGTACAGCTCAGGATGACAATGGTAAAGGGATGGATGATATCTCTCTTCACGTTCCAGCCAATAATTAGTTTGCAAGGATCTCCCACGAGACACACCCATTGTATCCCTGACCTGTCAGCTTAGGAGTGTGATGCTGTGTTTGGGACAATTGCGATACTGGGGCCGGTGAGGTTATTTGTCTCTGGGATTTTGAGTTCCTCCACCCTCACCCAGAGGCTCTGTTTGAGTTTCAGGTGCCTCGTTCAGAAACAATGGTGATACTTCTGCCTTGCTCTAATCATTAAGAGACTCAGTTGCTAATTTCCACCCAGCCATTTCCCGATATTTTTCGGGGTTTTGCTGATCGTGTTATTTGTTCCACAGGAAATGACTGCCCACATGGATTTGAGAAGACGGCTGATGGACAGTGTCAAGGTAAATGAACCACAACCCTGCTGTACCCGACTCCTCGCACACCCCAGTGACACAGCTCCACCTCTGCCCTTTCCCAACCCTCAGTTGGCTCGGTATGAATGCTGATAATGAACCTCAAACACTGGGAAGAAGCAATTCACCCACTTCCCGTGCTGTGGCTCGCATATTACTCAGAAACACCCTGTCATAGTGCGCACGTTTAAACATTCACCGTCAAGGGACTGCGCGCACTGACTGTCGGGGAGACTGCGCGCACTGACTGTCGGGGGGACTGCGCGCCTGACTGTCGGGGGGGACTGCGCGCACTGACTGTCGGGGGGACTGCGCGCACTGACTGTCGGGGGCTGCGCGCACTGACTGTTGGGGGGACTGCGCGCACTGACTGTTGGGGGGACTGCGCGCACTGACTGTCGGGGGGACTGCGCGCACTGACTGTCGGGGGGACTGCGCGCACTGACTGTCGGGGGGACTGTGCGCACTGACTGTCGGGGGGGGCTGCGCGCACTGACTGTCGGGGGGGACTGCGCGCACTGACTGTCGGGGGGGACTGCGCGCACTGACTGTCGGGGGGGACTGCGCGCACTGACTGTCGGGGGGGACTGCGCGCACTGACTGTCGGGTGGGTGCGCGCACTGACTGTCGGGGGGACTCGGCGCACTGACTGTCGGGGGGGACTGCGCGCACTGACTGTCGGGGGGGACTGCGCGCACTGACTGTCGGGGGGGACTGCGCGCACTGACTGTCGGGGGGACTGCGCGCTCACACTATCAGGGGTTCAGGCGTGAAGAATAGTTTGCTTGGTAGGTGAAGCCTAGGTTCCCAGGCAATGATTTGATCAGCTGCGTTGCTGCTGTGTGTGTCTCTCTGGGTCAGTGCTGCGTGCGTTGCTGCTGTGTTTGTCTCTCTGGGTCAGTGCTGGGTGCGTTGCTGCTGTGTTTGTCTCTCTGGGTCAGTGCTGCGTGCGTTGCTGCTGTGTGTGTCTCTCTGGGTCAGTGCTGGGTGCGTTGCTGCTGTGTTTGTCTCTCTGGGTCAGTGTCGGGTGCGTTGCTGCTGTGTTTCTCTCTCTGGGTCAGTGCTGGGTGCGTTGCTGCTGTGTTTGCTCTCTGGGTCAGTGTCGGGTGCGTTGCTGCTGTGTTTGTCTCTCTGGGTCAGTGTCGGGTGCGTTGCTGCTGTGTTTCTCTCTCTGGGTCAGTGCTGGGTGCGTTGCTGCTGTGTTTCCTCTTTGGTCCTTCAGTGCTGTGGTGCGGCTCCTGGGTTGTCTCTCTAGGTCAGTGTCGGGTGCGTTGCTGCTGTGTGTGTCTCTCTGGGTCAGTGCCAGATTCACCTGGCGAAGGCCACAAAGGCCGGAAGCTCGTGGATTTACTATAAAATAAATCGGTTGGATTTAAAATCGGTGTTGTCAAACTTTACTGAGTTTACCCCAGTCCAACGCCAGAATCTCTACATCATTGCTCTCTCTGGTCAGTGCCGGATGCGTTGCTGCTGTGTTTGTCTCTCTGGGTCAGTGTCGGGTGGGTTGCTGCTGTGTTTGTCTCTCTGGGTCAGTGTCGGGTGCGTTGCTGCTGTGTTTATCTCTCTGGGTCAGTGTCGGGTGCATTGCTCTGTGTTTCTCTCTCTGGGTCAGTGCCGGGTGCGTTGCTGCTGTGTTTGTCTCTCTGGGTCAGTGCCGGGTGCGTTGCTCTGTGTTTGTCTCTCTGGGTCAGTGCCGTGTGCGTTGCTGCTGTGTTTGTCTCTCTGGGTCAGTGCCGGGTGCGTTGCTCTGTGTTTGTCTCTCTGGGTCAGTGCCGGGTGCGTTGCTGCTGTGTTTGTCTCTCTGGGTCAGTGCCGGGTGCGTTGCTGCTGTGTTTGTCTCTCTGGGTCAGTGCCGGGTGCGTTGCTGCTGTGTTTGTCTCTCTGGGTCAGTGCCGGGTGCGTTGCTGCTGTGTTTGTCTCTCTGGGTCAGTGTTGGGTGCGTTGCTGCTGTGTTTGTCTCTCTGGGTCAGTGCTGGGTGCGTTGCTCTGTGTTTGTCTCTCTGGGTCAGTGTCAGGTGCGTTGCTGCTGTGTTTGTCTCTCTGGGTCAGTGTCAGGTGCGTTGCTGCTGTATGTGTCTCTCTGGGTCAGTGCCGTGTGCGTTGCTGCTGTGTTTGTCTCTCTGGGTCAGTGTCAGGTGCGTTGCTGCTGTGTTTGTCTCTCTGGGTCAGTGCCGTGTGCGTTGCTGCTGTGTTTGTCTCTCTGGGTCAGTGTCAGGTGCGTTGCTCTGTGTTTGTCTCTCTGGGTCAGTGTCGGAATGCGTTGCTCTGTGTTTGTCTCTCTGGGTCAGTGCCGGGTGCGTTGCTGCTCTGTTTGTCTCTCTGGGTCTGTGTCGGGCGCGTTGCTGCTGTGTTTGTCTGCCTGGGTCAATGTCGGGTGTGTTTCTCTGTGTTTGTCTCTCTGGGTCAGTGTCGGGTGCGTTGCTCTGTGTTTGTCTCTCTGGGTCAGTGCCGGATGCATTGCTCTGTGTTTGTCTCTCTGGGTCAGTGTAGGGTGCGTTGTTGCTGTGTTTCCTTCTCTGGGTCAGTGTCGGGTGCGTTGCTTCTGTGTTTGTCTCTCTGGATCAGTGCCGGGTGCGTTGCCGCTGTGTTTGTCTCTCTGGGTCAGTGCCGGCTGTGCTGCTCTGTGTTTGCTTCTCTGGGTCAGTGCCGGGTGCGTTGCTCTGTGTTTGTCTCTCTGGGTCAGTGCTGGGTGTTGCTGCTGTGTTTGTCTCTCGGGTCAGTGCCGGGTGCGTTGCTCTTGTTTTGTCTCTCTGGGTCAGTGCCAGGTACGTTGCTGCTGTGTTTGTCTCTCTGGGTCATGCCGTGTGCGTTGCTGCTGTGTTTGTCTCTCTGGGTCAGTGTGGTGTTTTGCTGCTGTGTTTGTCTCTCTGGGTCAGTGCCGGGTGCGTTGCTGCTGTGTTTGTCTCTCTGGGTCAGTGCCGGGTGCGTTGCTGGTGTTTTTGTCTCTCTGGGTCAGTGCCGGGTGCATTGCTGCTGTGTTTCCCTGTCTGGGTTGGTGCTGGGTGCATTGCTCTGTGTTGTCTCTATGGGTCAGTGCTGGGTGCGTTGCTGCAGTGTTTATCCCTCTTGGTCAGTGCCGGGTGCGTTGCGGCTGTGTTTGTCCCTCTTGGTCAGTGCCGGGTGCGTTGTTGCTGTGTTTCTCTCTCTGGGTCAGTGCCCGGTGCGTTGCTGCTGTGTTTGTCCCTCTTGGTCAGTGCCAGGTGCGTTGCTGGTGTTTTTGTCCCCCTGGGTCAGTGCCAGGTGCGTTGCGGCTGTGTTTATCTCTCTGGGTCAGTGTCGGGTGCGTTGCTGCTGTGTTTCTCACTCTGGGTCAATGTCATAGAACATAGAATATAGAACATTACAGCGCAGAACAGGCCTTTCGGCCTTCGATGTTCCGCCAACCAATTAGGAAAGAGCAATGACCCTCTAACCTAAACCATTCCCTTTTCGTCCATAAACTTATCTACTAACCTCTTAAACGCCACCAGACTTGGCGAATCTACAACTGACGCAGGCAGGGCATTCCATACCCTTACCACCCTCTGGGTAAAGAACCTACCTCTGACATCCGTCCTAAAACCACCACCCCTTAATTTAAAGCTATGTCCCCTTGTGCTAGCTTTCTCCATCCTAGGAAAAGGGCTATCATTGTCCACCCTATCTAAACCTCTAATCATCTTAATATGTTTCAATAAGGTCTCCTCTTAGCTGCCTTCTTTCTAACGAAAACAACCTCAAACCCTCAGCCTCTCTTCATAGGACCTGCCTTCCATACCAGGCAACATCCTGGTAAACCTCCTCTGTACCCTCTCCAATGCCTCCACATCTTTCTTATAATGTGGGGACCAGAACTGCACACAATACTCCAAGTGCGGCCGCACTAGATTTTTGTACAGTTGCAACATGATGCTGCGGCTCCTAAATTCAATCCCCCTACCAATAAAAGCTAAGACTCCATATGCCTTCTTAACAACTTTATCCACTTGACTGCCTACTTTCAGTGATCTATTGACACATACACCCAGATCCTTCTGTTCCTCAACACTATTAAGAGCCCTACCATTAGCCCTATACTCTACACATTTATTGTTCCTGCCAAAGTGCATTACCTCACACTTTTCCACATTAAACTCCATTTGCCACCTCTCGGCCCAGGTCTGCAACTTGTCCAAGTCTCTCTGCAAACTATAACACCCCTCTTCACTATCTACCACTCCTCCGACTTTGGTGTCATCCGCAAATTTACTAATCCATCCTTCAATACCCTCATCCAGATCATTTATAAATGATCTGTGTGCTTTGTTCTGTGTTCCTCTCTCTGGGTCAGTGTCAGGTGCGTTGCTCTGTGTTTGTCTCTCTGGGTCAGTGCCGGATGCGTTGCTGGTGTGTTTCTCTCTCTGGTCAGTGCCGGGTGCGTTGCTGCTGTGTTTCTCTTTCTGGGTCAGTGCCGTGTGCGTTGCTGCTGTGTTTGTCTCTCTGGGTCAGTGCCGTGTGCGTTGCTGCTGTGTTTGTCTCTCTGGGTCAGTGCCGGGTGCGTTGCTCTGTGTTTGTCTCTCTGGGTCAGTGCCGGGTGCGTTGCTGCTGTGTTTGTCTCTCTGGGTCAGTGCCGGGTGCGTTGCTCTGTGTTTGTCTCTCTGGGTCAGTGCCGGTGCGTTGCTGCTGTGTTTGTCTCTCTGGGTCAGTGCCGGGTGTGTGCTCTGTGTTTGTCTCTCTGGGTCAGTGTCGTGTGCGTTGCTGCTGTGTTTGTCTCTCTGGGTCAGTGCCGTGTGTGTTGCTCTGTGTTTCTCTCTCTGGGTCAGTGCCGGGTGCGTTGCTGCTGTGTTTGTCTCTCTGGGTCAGTGTCAGGTGCGTTGCTGCTGTGTTTGTCCCTCTGGGTCAGTGCCTGGTGCGTTGCTGCTGTGTGTGTCTCTCTGGGTCAGTGCCGGGTGTGTTGCTCTGTGTTTGTCTCTCTGGGTCAGTGCCGGGTGCGTTGCTGCTGTGTTTGTCTCTCTGGGTCAGTGTTGGGTGCGTTGCTGCTGTGTTTGTCTCTCTGGGTCAGTGCTGGGTGCGTTGCTCTGTGTTTGTCCCTCTGGGTTAGTGTCAGGTGCGTTGCTGCTGTGTTTGTCTCTCTGGGTCAGTGCCGGGTGCGTTGCTGCTGTGTTTGTCTCTCTGGGTCAGTGCTGGGTGCGTTGCTCTGTGTTTGTCTGTCTGGGTCAGTGCCGGGTGCGTTGCTGCTGTGTTTGTCTGTCTGGGTCAGTGTCAGGTGAGTTGCTCTGTGTTTGTCTCTCTGGGTCAGTGCCAGGTACGTTGCTGCTGTGTTTGTCTCTCTGGGTCAGTGCCGTGTGTGTTGCTGCTGTGTTTGTCTGTCTGGGTCAGTGCCGGGTGCGTTGCTGCTGTGTTTGTCTGTCTGGGTCAGTGCCAGGTCGTTGCTGCTGTGTTTGTCTCTCTGGGTCAGTGTCAGGTGAGTTGCTCTGTGTTTGTCTCTCTGGGTCAGTGTCGGTGCGTTGCTGCTGTGTTTGTCTCTCTGGGTCAGTGTCAGGTGCGTTGCTGCTGTGTGTGTCTCTCTGGGTCAGTGCCTGTGTGCGTTGCTGCTGTGTTTGTCTCTCTGGGTCAGTGCTGGGTGCGTTGCTCTGTGTTTGTCTCTCTGGGTCAGTGTCAGGTGCGTTGCTGCTGTGTTTGTCTCTCTGGGTCAGTGTCAGGTGCGTTGCTGCTGTGTTTCCCTCTCTGGGTCAGTGCTGGGTGCGTTGCTGCTGTGTTTTCCTCTCTGGGTCAGTGTCAGGTGCGTTGCTTTGTGTTTGTCTGTCTGGGTCAGTGTCGTGTGCGTTGCTGCTGTGTTTGTCCCTCTGGGTCAGTGCCGGGTGCGTTGCTGCTGTGTTTGTCTCTCTGGGTCAGTGTCGTGTGCGTTGCTGCTGTGTTTGTCTCTCTGGGTCAGTGCCGTGTGTGTTGCTGCTGTGTTTGTCTCTCTGTGTCAGTGTCAGGTGAGTTGCTCTGTGTTTGTCTCCCTGGGTCAGTGTCAGGTGCGTTGCTGCTGTGTTTGTCTCTCTGGGTCAGTGCCGGCTGCGTTGCTGCTGTGTTTGTCTGTCTGGGTCAGTGTCAGGTGAGTTGCTCTGTGTTTGTCTCTCTGGGTCAGTGTCAGGTGCGTTGCTGCTGTGTTTCCCTCTCTGGGTCAGTGTCGTGTGCGTTGCTGCTGTGTTTGTCTCTCTGGGTCAGTGCTGGGTGCGTTGCTGCTGTGTTTCCCTCTCTGGGTCAGTGTCAGGTGCGTTGCTGCTGTGTTTCCCTCTCTGGGTCAGTGCCGGGTGTGTTGCTTTGTGTTTGTCTGTCTGGGTCAGTGTCAGGTGCGTTGCTGCTGTGTTTGTCTCTCTGGGTCAGTGTCAGGTGAGTTGCTGCTGTGTTTGTCTCTCTGGGTCAGTGCCGGGTGCGTTGCTCCGTGTTTGTCTCTCTGGGTCAGTGCCGGCTGCGTTGCTGCTGTGTTTGTCTGTCTGGGTTAGTGCCGGGTGCGTTGCTGCTGTGTTTCCCTCTCTGGGTCAGTGTCGTGTGCGTTGCTGCTGTGTTTGTCCTTCTTGGTCAGTGCTGGGTGCGTTGCTGCTGTTTTCCCTCTCTGGGTCAGTGTCAGGTGCGTTGCTGCTGTGTTTGTCCTTCTTGGTCAGTGCTGGGTGCGTTGCTGCTGTGTTTCCCTCTCTGGGTCAGTGTCAGGTGCGTTGCTGCTGTGTTTGTCTTCTGGGTCAGTGTCGGGTGCGTTGCTGCTGTGTTTGTCTCTCTGGGTCAGTGTCGGGTGCGTTGCTGCTGTGTTTGTCTCTCTGGGTCAGTGCCGGGTGCGTTGCTCTGTGTTTGTCTCTCTGGGTCAGTGTCGGGTGCGTTGCTGCTGTGTTTGTCTCTCTGGGTCAGTGTCGGGTGCGTTGCTGCTGTGTTTGTCTCTCTGGGTCAGTGCCGGGTGCGTTGCTGCTGTGTTTGTCTCTCTGGGTCAGTGCCGGGTGCGTTGCTGCTGTGTTTGTCTCTCTGGGTCAGTGCCGGGTGCGTTGCTGCTGTGTGTGTCTCTCTGGGTCAGTGTCAGGTGCGTTGCTGCTGTGTTTGTCTGTCTGAGTTAGTGCTGGGTGCGTTGCTGCTGTGTTTCCCTCTCTGGGTCAGTGTCGTGTGCGTTGCTGCTGTGTTTTTCCCTCTCTGGGTCAGTGCCGGGTGCGTTGCTGCTGTGTTTCCCTCTCTGGGTCAGTGCCGGGTGCGTTGCTGCTGTGTTTCCCTCTCTGGGTCAGTGTCAGGTGCGTTGGCCTGCTGTGTTTTCCCTCTCTGGGTCAGTGCTGGGTGCGTTGCTGCTGTATTTCCCTCTCTGGGTCAGTGTCAGGTGCGTTGCTTTGTGTTTGTCTGTCTGGGTCAGTGTCGTGTGCAT
Organism: Sphyrna mokarran; assembly: GCA_024679065.1. Taxonomy (NCBI): domain Eukaryota; kingdom Metazoa; phylum Chordata; class Chondrichthyes; order Carcharhiniformes; family Carcharhinidae; genus Sphyrna; species Sphyrna mokarran. The sequence continues at coordinate 232,785 of JAGIQG010000036.1, read as the reverse complement.
TGCTGCTGTGTTTGTCTCTCTGGGTCAGTGCCGGGTGCGTTGCTGCTGTGTTTTTCTCTCTCTGGCTCAGTGTGGGAGTTCCTGCGAATTGCGTGAAAGCTGTGCCCGTACATTATCCATTTATGATTTGCAGGCAATGAACCGCTTTAGACAATTGATTAGTGTAAAGTTGATTCCAGTTATACCTCCTCCTTCCGATGAGAGACTGGGGACTTGAATCAACTGTTTTAGTAATTAAGCTGATTTAGGAAGGTTTGGATTAGCTGGGACCTGTGATTGGTGTCTTGGTATTCCGAAAATGTCAATCCCCCTCTCTGTGCTGGCAGAGTCACAGGGGGAAACACTTGGACTGAGCTCTGTCTGCGTTAATGCATTCTGCTCCCTACCCCTGCCAAGCATTCTACACATTCCTCCTGATTAATCTTAACCCTGGAATGAACAGATCATATTCCGACCTTGACATATTCTATCGTTAAGATGTGTTTGATACCAAGGTGATGTCTCAAACAGGAAACCAGGTCTTATTTTAAAGAGGGACTGTTGTTATTTTTACATGAAATACTATTCCCGATTAAACAGACCCGATTTTACACACACTGACTATTCTCGTGGTGTTAGTGAGATTCAAACAACTGGCTATCTAAACCAGCAAATCCCCACACCATCGTCACTTCTCAGTCCCCTGTGATGTGGACAGATAGCACTGTTCACAGGGGTTCCCCATCTCAGCAGGACAAACAGGGCAAGGGACGCTGCGAAGCTCTGAGGATCAGAGGAATCTTGCTGAGCATGTTCTCCAGTCCCTTAAGGTAGCAGGACAGGCAGATAACGTGGTTAAGAAGGCATTTGGAATACTTACCCTGTTTTTACCTGGAGTTTAAGAGTAGGTTGGATATGCCGGAATTGTATACAACATTGGTTAGGCCACAGCTAGAGTATTGTCTGTAGTTCTGGAATCCACGTTACAGTGGGGATGCGATAGCGCTGGAAAGGGCACAGTGGAGATTTACTGAGATGTTCCCTGGGCTAGAGTGTTTTCATTATAAAGAGAGATTTGATAGACTGGACTCAGAGCAAAGGAAACCGATGGGGATGTGATTGAGATGTATAGAATTATGAGGGACAAAGATAAAGTAGACAGGAAGAAACATTTCCCTTTGGTGGAAGGATGAATGAGCAGGGGACACAGGTTTGAGATAAGGAGCAGGAAGTTTCGCAGGGATGTGAAGAAAACATTTCACCCAGAGGATGGTGGGAATCTGGAACTCACTGCCTGCAAGAGTGATGGAGGCAGAAACCCTCATCGCATCGGAGAAGTATTTTGGTGAGAACTTGTTATGCCAGGGCAGCACAGTAGTTAGCACTGCTGCCTCACAGCGCCAGGGATCCGAGTTCGATTCCCAGCTTGGGTCACTGTCTGTGAGGACTCTACACATTCTTCCTGTGTCTATGTGGGTTTCCTCCCATAGTCCAAAAGATGATTAGATACATTCGCCATGCTAAATTCTCCCTCAGTGTACCCGAACAGATGCCAGAGTATGATAGTGGAGGATTTCCAAATAACTTCATTGCAGGGTTAATATAAGCCTACTTGTGACACTAATAAAATAAAACTTTTTAAAAAGGCATATGGACCAAGTACTGAGAAATGGAATTGAAATAGTTGGGTGATTTGTCTTTGACCAGGCCAGATGCAATGGGCTGAAGGGCCTTTCTCTGTGCTGGATACCTCTATGTCTCTCTAAGAAAGTCCACGATCCTCGGTGATGGGGGGGAGGGAATAAGCCATAATTGCCAACTTACCCACATCCCAGTAAACGTGAGTAACACCGCTGTTATTAGATATGTTTCTCACTACAGGGGACTTTGATAGACACTGTTACTGGCAAGGAAGTTCCTTCTTAGATTAACAGGTAGCTAGGGATTGTAGGTGAAACATATTAAATGCATAAATTGATAAACCAGACGCCACCTCACTTACTGTTAGCCTTTCCCAAAAAATGATTTCTCCTATAAAAATAATCCAGGCATGAAAATTTAGCAGGGAATCATCACCCAGAGATCACGACTGTCAGCGTTGCAGAGCTCATAAAACATGAAACTAGAAAGAAGCTTTTGACCCAGTGCCGTCCCCAACGCAGACCGTAACTTTACGACCAATATGGTCAAGAAGTCTCTTACTCTGCTTGTTCCAGATATCAACGAGTGCTCCCTGCCGGGGATCTGTCAGAACGGCAAGTGCCTGAATGTGAGAGGCAGCTACAGCTGTGTGTGCAGCCGAGGTTTTGTACAGGACACCTCGAAGAACCGCTGCATCTGTAAGTGATCTAACCTGCAGCAACTCAGGCAGAATCTTTAACTGCGTTCACAGTCAGCAAACCTGCCCAGCCCCGTTCTCTCCCAGTCTCAGCCCCTTCAACAAATCACCCCAAATCCCAGCAAGCTGACCCTGTTTATAACACAGAGATGAGGCAGTGGCTGTCCCAGCCTGTCAGCTCCCACAGTGTTAGCAGCAGAGAGAAGGTTAAAGATTATATATACTTTCAGCTTCACACATATATCGTTCCAGAAAGAGATAAAAAGACATGGCCCCAATCAAAGCTAAACAATGCAATGGAAATATGTAAATAGACTGTCAACATTATCAGGAATATAAGGTCACATGGTAACAGATGTTGTGATTTCTGAGGAAAAGTCACACAGACTTGAAACGTTAACTCTCTTTCTCTCTCCACAGACACTGTCAGACCTGCTGAGTTTGTCCAGCATTTTCTGCTTTTATTCCAGAAGGAGGCCAACTGATCCATGAAGTCACTCACAGGAAATAGTTAGACAACCCTGGTCTCTCCCCATAGCCCTGTATCAATCCCCAAACTAATCCCACTGCCTTCCTCTCTCCCCATAGCCCTGTATCAATCCCCAACCTAATCCCACTGCCTTCCTCTCTCCCCATAGCCCTGTATCAATCCCCAAACTAATCCCACTGCCTTCCTCTCTCCCCATAGCCCTGTATCAATCCCCAAACTAATCCCACTGCTCCTCTCTCCCCATAGCCCTGTATCAATCCCCAAACTAATCCCACTATCTTCCTCTCTCCCCATAGCCCTGTATCAATCCTCAAACTAATCCCACTGCCTTCCTCTCTCCCCATAGCCCTGTATCAACCCCCAAACTAATCCCACTGCCTTCCTCTCTCCCCATAGCCCTGTATCCATCCAAACTAATCCCACTGTCCCGCTCTCTCCCAATAGACTTGTATCAATCCCCAAACTAATCCCACTGTCCTGTTCTCTCCCAATAGACCCGTATCGATCCCAAATTAATCCCACTGTCTTCCTCTCTCCCCATAGCCCTGTATCAATCCCAAACTAATCCCACTGCCTTCCTCTTCCCCATAGCCCTGTATCGATCCAAACTAATCCCACTGCCCCCGCTCTCTCCCCATAGCCTGTATCAACCCCCAAACTAATCCCACTGCCCTGCTCTCTCCCAATAGACCTGCATTGATCCCAAATTAATCCCACTATTTTCCTCTCTCCCCATAGCCCTGTATCAATCCCCAAACTAATCCCACTGCCCTGCTCTCTCCCCATAGCCCTGTATCAATCCCAAACTAATCCCACCCTGTCACACTCTCTCCCCATAGCCCTGCATCAATCCCCAAACTAATCCCACTGCCCCGCTCTCTCCCAATAGACCTGTATCGATCCCAAACTAACCCCACTGCCCCGCTCTCTCCCCATAGCCCTCTATCAATCCCCAAACTAATCCACTGTCTTGCTCTCTCCCCATAGCTCTGTCTCAATCCCAAACTAATCCCACTGCCTTCCTCTCTCCCCATAGCCCTGTATTGATCCAAACTAATCCCACTGTCCCACTCTCTCCCAATAGACTTGTATCAATCCCCAAACTAATCCCACTGTCCTGCTTTTTCCCCATTGCCTTGTGTCAATCCTCAAACTAATCCTGCTGCCCCCGCCCTCTGCTCTCTCCCCATAGCCCTGCATCAATCCCCAAACTAACCCCACTGCTCCGCGCTCTCCCCATAGCCCTACATCAGTCCCAAACTAATCCCACGAATTTGCTGTCTCCTAATAGCCTTGCATCAATCCCTAAACTAGTGCCTTACTACCAGAAAGATGTGGAGACTCTGGAGAGAGTGCAGAGGAGGTTTACCAGGATGCTGCCTGGTATGGAAGGTCTGAGTTACGAGGAGAAGTTAGGCAAATTGGGGCTGTTTTCTTTAGAAAGACGTAAACTGAGAGGAGATCTAATAGAGGTGTACAAGATTATGAGGGGTATAGATAAAGTAAACAGGGCTAAGCTTTTTCCTAGGATGGAATCAAATATAATGAGGGATCACGGGCTTAGGGTGAGGGGGGTAAGATATAATTTGGATGCTAGAGGGAGTTTTTTCACACAGAGGGTTGTGGGGGTAGGGAATGCACTGCCAAGTAAAGTGGTGGAGGCAGGTACTCTGGAGTTATTTAAGAAATACTTAGATGGGCACATGAACAGAATGGGAATGGAGGGGTATAGAAAACTGATTTAAAATAGGGATCATGAGCTTTGGGAGTTCCTGGGAAGTGTGTAAATAGATGATGATATTGATGTACTTGTTTTTATTCTACAGGTGCTTTGGTCCACCTTGTTGTCTAACAAGGGGCGTACACGCGATGGGTCGTGAGAGGGCTGCTCTTGGATTTTTTTTTCCGAGAGTATCCTAGTGCTTCACGTCGTTAGTGTACGCTTGACCTGGACCATTTGATGGGCAACACGACAGCTCAGTGACTATCGCTGTGCTGTGCAGATACATGGCTTTGGGCCTGTGTCTGTGGGAGTTTGCGCATTCTCCCTGTGCTTGCATGGGTTTTCTCCGGGTGCTCCGGTTTCCTCCCACATCCCAAAGATGTGCTCTTAGGCTAATTGGCAAAACAAATTCTCCCTAAATTGTCTCGCAAATTTGGTTCCAATGCAGATTTCTATAAACATAGACAGGGATCATGGGTAGAAGTGGGAATGTCGAGGTGGCGGCGCGGGCTCGTTGGGGCAAAGGCCCTGTTCTTTGTTCCCGTTCTTTGTTCTAATCCCACTGCCCCGCTCTCTCTCCATAGCCCAGTTTCAATCCCCAAACTAATCCCACTGCCTTGCTCGCTCCCCATAGCCCTGTACCAATCTCAAACTAATCCCACTGGTACTGCTTTCTCCCAATAGCCCTGAATCAATCCCCAACTAATCGCACTGCCCCGCTCACTCTCCATAGCCCTGTATCAATCCCCAACTAATCGCACTGCCCCGCTCACTCTCCATAGCCCTGTATCAATCCCCAACTAATCCTACTGCTCCGCTCACTCTCCATAGCCCTGTATCAATCCCCAACTAATCCCACTGCCCCGCTCACTCTCCATAGCCCTGTATCAATCCCCAACTAATCCCACTGCCCCGCTCACTCTCCATAGCCCTGTATCAATCCCCAACTAATCCCACTGCCCCGCTCACTCTCCATAGCCCCGTCTGACAGCTTTTTAAATATTTATCTTATTTTTCCTTAAATGTTTTCCCTTCTTTGTTTTGAATTCTCTGTGTTAAACCATTCCACACTCCAAGCAAACAAGACCCCTCCCAACATCTGTCCACAATTTCCATGTCATTGTGGACTGTGCAAAGCTGTTATGATTTTTTAAATTCTTAATTAAATCTTTGAGGGCCTCAGTCACTCCACAGTTTCCTAATCTCCAAATTGCATAAAAACAGAAAGATTGGAGAAAGTTGCAAAAGTGATTTGATATCACAACAACATATGCACTAGGAGCAGGAGTCGGCCTACTGCCCCCTCGACCTTCTCTGCCACTCAATAAGATCATGGCTGATCTTTTCCTGGACTCAGCTCCACTTACCCACCTGCTCACCATAACCCATAATCCCTTTACTGTCCAAAAATCTATCTCTCCTTGAATTAAGAACATTCAATGAGGGAGCCTCAACTGCTTCACTGAGCAGGGAATTCCACAGATTCACAACCCTTTGTGTGAAGAAGTTCCTCCTCAACTCAGTCCTAAATCTGTTCCCCTTTATTTTGAGACTATGCCCCCTAGTTCTAGTTTCACCCGCCAGTGGAAACAACTTCCCTGCTTCTATCTTATCGATTCCCTTCATAATCTTATATGTTTCTATAAGATCTCCCCTCATTCTTCTGAATTCCAATGAGTATAACCCCAGTCTACTCAATCTCTCCTCATAAGCCAACCCTCTCAACACCGGAATTAACCTTAGTGAATCTCCTCTGTACCCCCTCTAGTGCCAGTATATCCTTTCTCAAGTAAGGAGACCAAAACTGTCCACAGTAACTCCAGGTGTGGCCTCACCAGCACCTTATACAGCTGCAACATAACCTCGCTGTTTTTAAACTCCATCCCTCTACAATGAAGGACAAAATGTAATTACCTGCTGCACCTACAAACCAACTTCTTGTGATCATGCACAAGGACACCCAGGTCCCTCTGCACAGCAGCATGCTGCAATTTCTTTGTCCATCAGAGAAGTGTGTGTGTTTGTCTATGTGTGTATATATGTGTGTGTGTGTGTATGTGTGTGTGTGTGTGTGTAAGAGAGAGAGATTATGATTGTGTGATACCTGGAGGGGGAGGGAGGTGTGTGGGTGGATGATGGATGGGGGGGTGTGGGGGGAGGTGGTTTGTTTTTGCCGGTTGTGTGATGTGATGCAAGAAGAATTGTTGTTGCTCTGTTATTCCTGTTGTTCAGCCGGGATGATATGAAATGGTAGAACAGGTATGAAGGGATTGATGATCACTCTTGCTCCTGTTTCCTGCGTTATGTTGATGTGTTTGGACTGATCGAGTGTCAGTGTTCTGTTCTGTTGACTGGTTTGAATGGGACCATTTTCAATGTTTGCAACCTTGGTGATTGAGGGCAGGATCCCTGAGTCCATTCTATCCCTCAGAGGAAAATGGAAATCAGCAAGTTGATGGATCAGTGTGCAGCCAGCTTGTTATGGGGACAGTATCAGTCCGACGATATTCCCCATGTACTGCCGTAGCCTGAAAGCTGGGGGCGGTTTGTATTCCATTGCTTTTACTGAGAAACGTGCTGTGGTTCCAATTTTTCAGCACAGCAAGTGATATCGTTAACCAAAGGACTCTGCTACCGGATTTGGAGAGGTGGAACCTGCTCGCTGCCCGTGGTCCAAAACATCACCAAACAGATCTGCTGCTGCAGCCGAGTGGGGAAAGCCTGGGGAACAGACTGCCAAAAATGTCCAGCTCCCTTCACAGGTACTCATCAAAACCCAGGCAGCTCCATCCAACACCAGGCTGGTGGAAAAGAGAGAGGAGGGAGGACAGGAGATAGAGGGAAAGAGGTGGGAATAGGGGAGAGTGTTGGATAGACAGAGAGAGAGAGAGAGAGACAGAGGGAAAAAGTGTGGTCTGAAGAGGAAAGGAGGGAGCGAGCGCAAAAGGATAGAGAGAGAGGGGAAGAGAAAGGGAAAGAAAGAGAGTGAAATGGGAGGAGAGAGGTGGAGGAATAGGGGACAGAGGAAGAGTGAAATGCAGCAGGGAGGGAGGAAGAGGGGAGAGAGGGGGAAGGAAGAGAGGGAGGGGAAACTGGGGAGGGGATCAAGGGAAAGAGTAATGGAGAGGGAGAGGTTATTGGAAAAGAGGTGAGTGAAAGGGAGGATAGCTGGGTGAGGAAGAGAGGGGGGAAAGAAGGTAATGAAAGGGGATTGGGGGTAAGGGAAGAGCAGAAGAGAAGATGAGGGAGAGAGAAGAGTTAGGGTGAGGGGGAGAAGAGAGGGGAGCTGTGATGAATGTATTTAATGAGTGCATTCTGTGCAATGCTGAGGTCTCCCTCAGAATATGAACTGAATTGACCCTGTTTGTGCCGTTAGGGTGAATAACTGCAGAGGCAGCGACTACGGAAATGTCTGGGAGAGTGAAAACATTCCAAGGTTTCTGGGACTTTCATTTCCTGATCTCAGAAAGAGAGAGAGAGAATTAGAGCTGAGTTAGAAAATAGAAATGGTTCATTGTTACTCTCAGGTCGAGGGAGCTGATGTGATTTTGGGGAACCTCCCTCACTCAAACATCAATCCTTCTTGCCTCAAGGACTTGGACCTCAAAGAGATCCCCAAGACTGAATGAGCTCAATGGTGACAGTTAGCTTTAAGGATTCTGGTGAGTAGGGCTGGACAGGATTCCCATCCCGGAGTGACAAAGTTACACTGCAGTTTTATCATCCTCACATTTCTGAGAGCAATCAAGAAAATTAAATTTGTTGATTTCAGATTTACAATTTTTCCTGTTTAAGTTTGAGACCACACTCTGACTGCGAGGCAAATGCAGTGAGAAGTCTCACAACACCAGGTTAAAAGTCCAATAAGTTTATTTGATAGTAAAGCCACTAGCTTTCGGGGTTGCCCCTTCATCAGGTAGGTGGAGAGTTCTGGTCATACATACGGTATATGCAAACCCTGAAAGCAATGGGTTTACTATCAAATAAACCTGTTGGACTTTAACCTGGTGTTGTGAGACTTCTTGCTGTATTTGCCTCAGTCCAACGCTGGCATCTCCTCATCATGCAAGGTTAATGTCAGTGCAGGAACCAGTGGGGAAACATAGAAACTAGAAGCAGGAGGAGGTCATTCGGCCCTTCCAGCCTGCTCTATCATTCATTTTAATCATAGTTGATCATCAAATTCAGTATCTTGATTTCCCCACCTCTCCACTCCCATCCCACCGCCTCCCCATATCCCTTGATCCCTTTAGCCCCAAGAGCGATATCTAATTTCTTCTTCAGATCACACAATGTTTTGGCCTCAACTACTTTCTGTGGGAGTGAATTTCACACATTCACCACCCTCTGGGTGAAGAAATTTCTCCTCACCTCAGTTCTAAAAGGTTTACCCCTTATCCTCAAACTCTGACCCCTGGTTCTGGACTCCCCCCACCATCGGGAACATTCTTTCTGAATCTACCCTGTCTAACCCTGTTAGAATTTTATAAGTTTCTATCAGATCCCCTCTCACTCTTCTAAACTCCAGTGAATATAATCCTAACCCACTTAGTCTCTCCTCATATGACAAACCTGCCATCCCAGGGATCAGCCTGGTAAACCTTCGCTGTGTTCCCTGTATAGCAAGGACATCCTTCCACAGATAAGGAGACCAAAACTGTACACAGTACTCCAGGTGTGGCCTCACCAACGCCCTGTATAATTGCAGTAAAACATCCGTATCCCTATATTCTTAGAGGAGATGTGTGAGGCAATTTTTTCACACGGAGGGTGGTGAATGTCTGGAATGCACTGCTTGGGGGGGGGAAGGGGGTGGGAGCAGGTATGATAGCAGCATTTAACGGGCAACTAGACAAATACACGACTAGAATGGGAATGGAAGGTTATGGACTCTAAGTGTATACAGTTTTAGTTTAGGCAGGCATCATGATCGGTGTAGGCTTGAGGGGCTGAAGGGCCTGTTTCCTGTGCTGCACTGTTCAAAGAGCTGTACAGTACAGCACAGGAACAGGCCCTTCGGCCCTCCAAGCCTGCACCGACCATGCGCTCAAGTAGACCATTCATTTGTATCCCTCTATTCCTAGTCTGTTCATATGGCTAAACGATCCCAGCACGTCCACCTCTGCTTGGCAGTGCATTCCAGGCCCCCACCACCCTCTGTGTAAAATATGTCCCCCTGACATCTATATTGAACCTTGTCCCCCTCACCTTGAACTTGTGACCTCCAACCTGGGAAAAAGCTTCCCACTGTTCACCCTGTCTATGCCCTACATAATTTTAAAACACCTCTATTAGGTCGCCCCTCATCTTTTGTCTTTCCAGGGAGAACAATCCCAATTTGCCCAATTTCTCCTTATAGCTAAGACCCTCCATACCAGGCAATGTCCTGCTAAACCTTCTCTGCACTCTCTCCAAAGCCTCCACATCCTTCTGCTGGTGCGGCGAGCAGAACTGGATACATTGCTCCAAATGTGGCCTAACCAACGTTCTATACAGCTGCAACATCAGGCACCAATTTTTATACTCTATACCCTGTCCAATAAAGGAAAGCATACCATATGCCTTCTTCACCACCCTCTCAATCTGTGCTGCCACGTTTAGGGATCTGTGAATCTGCACACCCAGGTCCCTCTGTGTGTCTATACTCCTAATATCTCCCCCTCTATATTAGATCTATTGAAATGCATCACTTCATATTTATCTGGATTAAATTCCATCTGCCATTTCTCCACCCAATTTTCCAGCCGATCTATATCCTGCTGTATTTTCTGACAATGTCCATCGCTATCCGCAACTCCAGCAACCTTTGTGTCGTCCACAAAATTACTGATCACGCCAGTTACACCTTCTTCCAAATCGTTTATATATATCACAAACAGCAGAGGTCCCAGTACAGACCCCTGGAGGACACTACTAGTCATAGACCTCCAATTGGAAAAAGACCCCTCTGCCGCTACCCTTTGCCTTCTATGCCCAAGCCAGTTCCCCATTCATCTAGCTAGCTCTCCTTTTATCCTGTGAGATTTAACCTTTTGCACCAACCTGCCATGAGGGACCTTGTCAAACGCTTTACTAAAATCCATATAGACGACATCCATGGCCCCTCCCTCGTCAGTCGTTTTTGTCACCTCCTCAAAAAAATTCAGCCAAGTTTATGAGGCATGACCTCCATGCTGTCTATCATTAATGAGATTATTCTGTTCCAAGTGCACATATATCCGATCTCTAAGAATCTTCTCCAACAATTTCCCTACCACGGACATCAAACTCACCGGCCTATAATTACCTAGATTATCCTTGCTATCCTTCTTAAATAACGGGATCACACTTGTATTCCTCCAGTCCTCTGGGACCTCACCTATGTCCAGTGAAGAGACAAAGATTTCTGTCAGAAGCCCAGCAATTTCATCTCTTGTCTCCCTGAGCAAGGATAGATAAATGCCATCAGGTCCTGGGGAATTTGTCCGTCTTAATGTTTCCTAAAAAAGCCTAACACTTCCTCCTTTGTAATTGAGATTTTTTCTAACAGGTCAACACATCTCTCTGAGACACTCCCAGTCAATGTGTCCCTTTCCTTTGTGAATTCAAAATATTCATTTAGGATCTCACCTACTTCTTTGTGTTCTAAGCATAATTCCCCTCCTGAGAGGTCTGATTCTTTCCCTGACAAACTTCTTGTTCCTAATATATGTATAAAATGCCTTAGGATTCTTCTTAATCCTGTCTGCCAAGGACGTTTTGTGACCCCTTTTTGCCCTTCCAATTCCCTGTTTGAGTTCTTTTCTACTTTCTCTGTATTCTTCCAGTGCTCCATCTGGTTTTAACTGCCTGGACCTTATGTATGCTTCTTTTTTTTGATTAAACACACAATTTCACTAGTTATTCATGGCACTCAAATCCTACCTTTTCTATCCTTCCTTTTTACAGGCACATGCCTGTCCTGCAACCCCATCATCTGCTCTTTAAACTCCCACATGCCAGATGTGGATTTACCTTTGAAAAGCCTCTCCCAATTAACAGCCACCAAATCCTATCTAATCTGACTGTAGTTAGCCTTCCCCAATTCAACACCTTACCCACAGGACAACACTCATCCTTTTCCATTACTATTCTAAAGTTTACAGAATTATGGCCACTATTTGCCACATATTCCCCTACTGAAACTTTGATGACTTGACCGGGCTCGTTCCCCAGTACTAGGTCCAGTATAGCCCCCTCTCTAGTTGGATTATCAACATATTGTTCCAAAGAACCTTCCTGTACGCGTTTTATAAATTCCTGCCTGTCCAGACCCCGGCCCTAAGCACTTTCCAGTCTATACCAGGGAAATTAAAGTCTCCCACTACGACAACCCTATTCTTTCTGCACCTATCCAGAATCTCCTTGCATATCCGTTCCTCCACTTCCTGTGGGTTGTTGGGAGGCCTGTAGTACACCCCCAGCATAGTGACTGCACCGTTCCTGTTTCTGAGCTCCACCCACAGTGATGCATTGCATGACCCCTCTAAATTGCCCTCTGTACTGCTGGAATATGCTTCCTAACCAGTATTGCTACTCCCCCACCTCTTCTAGCCCCTCCTCTGTCTCGCCTAAAACACTTATACCCCGGAATATTCAGCTGCCAGTCCTGTCCTCCTTTTAACCAAGTCTCCGTCATTGCAAACACATCCGAGTTCCACGCAAGCATTAAGGCTCTAAGTTTGTCTGTTTTGCCCGTTATGCTTCTTGCATTGAACCAGATGCACTCCTGACCTCCAGGCCCACTGAGTTCATCCTCCCCCAGATTGCTCTTCCTTTTAGATAGCCTTATCCTGGCCCCAAGCTTATCCCCAGCCTCTATGCTTACTGACCTATTGTTTTGATCCCCATCCCTCTGCCACAGTTTAAACCACCCAAACAACACTAGCAAAACTCCCAGCCAGTTTACATAGAACATAGAAGACTACAGCACAAACAGGCCCTTCGGCCCAGGCCTATCTATAACACTCAATCCCATTAAATCCCTTTAACTCATTCAGAAGTCTCTTAAAAGACCCCAGCAAGTTCACCTCTATCACCACCGACAGCAGCCGATTCCATTCACTCACCACCCTCTGAGTGAAAAACTTACCCCTAACATCTCCTCTGTACTTGCCCCCCAGCACCTTAAACCTGTGTCCTCTCATAGTGACCATTTCAGCCCTGGGAAATAGCCTCCGAGAATCCACTCTATCTATTTCTCTCAACATTTTATAAACCTCTATCAGGTTGTCTCTCAACCTTCATCTCTCCAGGGAGAAGAGACCGAGCTCCTTCACCTATCTTCATAAGGCATGCCTCCCAATCCAGGCAACATCCTTATAAATCTTCTCTGCCCCCTCTCAATAGCTTCCACATCCTTCTTGTAGTGAAGTGACCAGAACTGTGCACAGTACTCCAAGTGGGGTCTGGTAAGAGTCTTATAAAGCTGCAGCATTATCTCCCGACTCCTAAACTCGGGAGATAATGTTTAGGGTTCATTAATCCCTCCATTAATCCCTTCATTAATCCCTCGATTAATGAAGGTTTGAACACCATATGCCTTCTTGACTACATCCTCCACCTGCAAGGCCGATTTAAGAATCTTATGGACTTGGATCCCAAGGTCTTTCTACTCCTCAACACTGCTAAGACTCCTACCCTTGATATTGTACTCCTTCATCCCATTGGTCCTGCCAAAATGGACCACTACACATTTATCCATGTTGAAGTCCATCTTGCCACTTCTTCACCCAGTCTTGCATCCTATCTATGTCTCACTACAACTTCTGACATCCGTCCAGACTATCCAGAACACCACCAACCTTTGTGTCGTTGGCAAACTTACCAACCCATCCCTCCAGTTCCTCATCCAGGTCATTTATGAAAATGACAAACAGCAAGAGTCCGAGAACAGATCCCTGGGGCACTCCACTGGTTACTGACCTCCATGCAGAAAAAGACCCATCCACAACCATTCTCTGCCTTCTGCAGGCAAACTCAGTAAAGTTTTACAACACCAATTTTAAATCCAACCAATTTATTTGATAGTAAATCCGCGAGCTTTCGACTTTACAGCCTTTGTCAGGCAAGTGCAGTGTTCTGATCTGCAGAGGCACTCATATCCACACAGACAGTTACAGATTGCTGATTAGAATGTGAATCCTTACGTCTAACCTGCTATTCAAGTGTTAAAGTGGCTAACAATGTGTGTGAAGGGAATCCTGAGCATTGGTTAGAGAATTGTGTATTTTCTCCAGACAGCACAGTAAGTGAGGTTTTTTGCTAATCCAGGCAAGTTATGGGGGTTACAGATAGTGTGACTTGAAGCCAAGATCCCTGTTAAGACCGTCCTCATGTGTGCGGAACTTGGCTATCAGTCTCTGCTCAGCAACTCTGCGCTGTCGTGTGTTACGAAGGCCCCCTTGAAGAACATTTACCCGCAGGTCGGAGGCCGAATGCCCATGACTGCTGAAGTGTTCGCCCACAGGAAGGGAACTGTTTTGCCTGGTGATTGTTGAGCGATGCTCATTCATCCGCTGTCGTAGTGTCTGCATGGTCTCCCCAATGTACCATGCTTCGGGACATCCTTTCTTGCAACGTATTAGGTAGACAACGTTGGCCGAGTTGCAAGTGTATGTACGTGTACCTGGTGAATGGTATCCTCACGTTTGATGATGTCGTCCACGTCTATGATCTGGCATGTCTTGCAGAGGTTGCTGTGGCAGGGTTGTGTGGTATTGTGGTCACTGTTCTCCTGAAGGTTGGGTAGTTTGCTGCGAACAATGATCTGTTTAAGGTTGTGCGGTTGTCTGAAAGCAAGAAGTGGGGGGGTGGGGATGGCCCTAGCGAGATGTTCATCGTCATCGATGACATGTTGAAGACTCCGGAGAAGATGTCGTAGCTTCTCTGCTCCGGGGAAGTACTGGACAACAAAGGGTACTCTGTCCACCTTGTCCTGTGTTCGTCTTCTGAGGAAGTCAGTGCGGTTTATCGCTGTGACATGTTGGAACTGTTGATTGATGAGTCGAGCGCCATATCCTGTTCTCACGAGGGCACCCTTCAGCGTCTGGAGGTGTCTGTCACGGTCCTCCTCATCTGAGCAAATTCTGTGTATACGGAGGGCTTGTCCATAGGGAATGGCTTCTTTAACGTGTCTAGGGTGGAAGCTGGAGAAGCCAGTTCCGGATCCACGAGGCCAAAGCCCCTTGGATCCCATGCCCTCTCGTCTTTTCAAGAAGCTGTAACCTGTCCTTGTATAGGTGCCATCCTCTCTTGAAAATTTCCCAATGATTCACGGGTTTGAAACCCTCCCTCCTGCACTAGTTCTTTAGCCATGCGTTCAGTTGTAGAATCTCCGTGTTCCTAGTCTCACTAGCACATGGCACTGGGAGATTGCTCCCCTAGAGACCCTGCTTTTTTAGCCTACTATCCAACTCTGTGAATTGCTCTCGCAGGACCCCTCCGCTCTCCCTGCCTACGTCATTTACACCAATGTGGTCAATGACATCCGTCTGATTACGTGCCCCGTTTAGGATGCTTCCTACCCGCTCAGAGACATCCATGATCCTGGCACCAGGGAGGCAGACTACCATCCTGGAGTCTCGTTCGCATCCACAGAACCACCTCTAACTATTGCGTCCCCCACTACTATTGCTCTCCTAGTCCCCCTCTTTCCCCTTGGAGCCACAGAGCCTGACTCTGTGCCAGCGATCTGGTCACCGTGGCTTACCCCTGCAAGGTCATCCGCTCCCATAAACGGTATACTTATTTTGGAGGGGGACAACCACTAGGGGCCCCCTTCACTGACTGTCCTCTCCCCTCCCCTCTCTTGTCTGTCACCCGGACTTTACTGTTAAGGGGACACCACCGGGGTATTCTCTGGTATGTGGCTTTTACCCTTCCTAACCATGACCCATGTGTCTTCCTCCTGTGGCCCCGGTGTGACTCTCTGTAACTTCTCTTTGTTAATTCCTCATTCTTCCTGACTAGACTAAGGTCATCGAGCCTCAGCTCCAGTTCCCTAATGCCACCCCTCAGGAGCTGCAGTTTGACGCACCTGGCGCGGATCTGGAATTCTGGGAGGCTGGGCAGCTCCAAGAACTCCCACATCCGACACCGAAAGCAACAAATTGGGCCCTCACTCATAATTACCCCTTTCTTTAAATTACTGGAAGAAGGAAGAACGGAACCTTCCCTGCCCCTGCCTGTTCTCGCCGAAGCCCGTTGAACCAAAGCCCTTCAGCCTTCACTCTGTTTCCTCTCAGTCTGCGCCCACTCTCAACGCTGCCGCTGTACCGAGTGACCTTCCTTTGAAACCTCGCACACTTAAAAAAAAAACCCTTCCCAGCTCACCCCCACGGCCATTTCTATTTTTCAAATTAAAATAACTCGAGAGAAAAAAACACGTGAAAAACTAAAAAGATAGTGACTCGCTTACCTTCTGGCTCCAAACACAAATCGATCTTCCTCTTACCTTGCTCCGAAGAACAATGTTCTTTGTATTTAAATCCTCTCGCTGGGAAGGCTAACAGACCATGTGCTTTTTTTAACTGCTTGCTGTAGCTACGCACTTACTTTCAGTGACTGATGCAAAAAGACACCAAGGACTGGTTGAGTATTCACCTCTCTCGGTTTACCCCCATCCAGTGGTGAATCACAATTTCCCAGGTTTGCCTTTGTATGATGTAGTGACTGCTCAAATATTCTGAATTTCACGCTCTCTCCTCAGAGGGATTCCGGGAGATATGCCCTGCTGGATCTGGTTACCATTACATCCGGTCGGATCTCCATTACAACAACCGGATAACAGGGGAGAGGGGCCGAGGGATCACCAATGTTAACCGAGGATTTCGCACCAGCACTTCGGCACCTCACGTTCAGTACACAGAGGGTATGTCCGGAGTCTCAGAGGGACTGAACCTGAGGGACGGAGAGGGAAAGGGGGATGGAGCTGGGGAGGGAAATGGAGGGAGAGGGAAAAAGGAGGGAGAGGAGGGGAATGGAGGGTGATTGAGGGAGAGGTTGGAGGGAGGAGGATAGTGATTGAGGGAGGGGGTTGGATTGAGGGGGATGGAGCTAGGGAAAGGGAGGAGAGAGAAGGATGGAGGGGAAGGGAGAGGAAGAGAATGGAGGGTAATTGAGGAGAGAAGGGGACAGAACGAGGGAGGTATTGGAAGGAGGGGGCAATGATTGAGGAAGGGGTTAGATCCAGGAGGAGGGAGTGGGGGGAGGCAGGAAAAGGAGGAGGAAAGAGGTTGGAGGGAGGAGGATGGTGAATGAGGGAGGGTGTTGGATTGAGGGGGGATGGAGCTAGGGAGGAAGGAGGGAGTGGAGGATAGATGGGAAGGGAGGGGAGAAGAATGGAGAGTGATTGAGGGAGTAGGGAATGGAGAGAGGGAGAAGTTGAAGGGAGGAGGACAGTGATTGAAGGGAGGGGGTTGGATCAAGGGAGGGGGGTATGGAGCTAGGGAGAGGGAGGAGGGAGGGTGAGAAGGATAGAGGGGAGGAGAATGGAGGGTAATTGAGGGAGGGAGGGAGGGGGACGGAGCGAGGGAGGTGTTGGAAGGAGGGGGCAGTGATTGAGGAAGGGATTGAATTCAGGAGGATGGAGTGGTCAGGAGGAAGTGGAGGGGAGGGAGGAGAAGGAGAAGAGAAGGGGTTGGAGGGAGGGGGGGGGGTGATTGAGGGAGGGGATTGGATGGAGGGTGTGGAAAAAGGAGAGTGAGGGAAGGAGGGGCTTGCTCGGGGTGGGGGGAAATGTGTCAGGCATACTGGAGACCAGAATGTAATGCTCTGATTTCCCTGGTTTCTGGGAAAGCTCCGAGATTGAAGGAGACAACAACTTCAGTCAGGACAACTCCGACTTCCACAGCCGCTCCCAAGACCCTCCGCCCAGGTACGCGTTTCCACTCATCACTAATTCTCTGTTCTCCTGGAAGCCGCCTGTAATGGATTGGATTTGATTTATTATTGTCATATATACTAACAAATAGTGAAAAGTATCGTTTCTTACGCGCTATACAGACAAAGCATTCGGTTCATAGAGAAGAAAATGAGAGAGTACAGAATGTAGTGTTACAGTCACAGCGAGGGGTGTAGAGAAAGATCAACTTAATGTGAGGTAAGTCCATTCAAAAGTCTGACAGCAGCAGGGAAGAAGCTGTTCTTGAATCAGTCGGAACATGACCTCAGACTTTTGTATCTTTTTCCTGACGGAAGGAAGTGGAAGAGAGAATATCTGGGGTACGTGGGATCCTTAATTATGCCGGCTGCTTTTCCGAGGCAGTGGGAATTGTAGACAGAGTCAGTGGATGGGAGGCTGGATTGGGCTACATTCACGATGGATGCATGGGATTGATTGAGGGTGATTTAGCAATTTGGATCAGGAGTTGGCTAGCTGACAGAAGACAAAGGGTGGTGGTTAATGGGAAATATTCAACCTGGAGTTCAGTTACTAGTGGTGTACCACAGGGATCTGTTTTGGGGCCTCTGCTGTTTGTCATTTTTATCAATGACCGAGATGAGTGTGTAGAAGGATGGGTTAGTAAATTTGCAGATGACACTAAAGTCGGAGGAGTTGTTGACAATGAGGATGGATGTTACAGTTTGCAGAGGGACATAGATAAGCTGCAGAGCTGGGCTGAGAGGTGGCAAATGGAGTTTAATATGGAAAAGTGTGAGGTGATTCAGTTTGGAAAGAGTAACAGAATATAGGGCTAATGGAAGGACTCCTGGTAGTGTCGGTGAGCAGAGAGATCTCGGTGTACATATGCATAGATCCCTGAAAATTGGCACCCGGGTTGATAATGTTGTTAAGAAGCGTATGGTGTGTTAGCTTTTATTGGTAGAGGGATTGAATTTCGGAGCCATGAAGTCATGTTGTAACTGTACAAAACTCTGGTGCGGCCGCACTTGGAGTATTGTGTACAGTTTTGGTCGCCACATTATAAGAAAGATGTGGAAGCATTGGAAAGGGTGCAAAGGAGGTTTACCAGGATGGTACTTGGTATGGTGGGAAGGTCTTATGAGGAAAGGCTGAGGGATTTGAGGTTATTTTCATTAGAGAGGAAAAGGTTAAGAGGTGACCTAATTGAGGCATACAAGATGATCAGAGGGTTAGATAGGATGGACAGTGAGAGCCTTTTTCCTTGGATGGTGATGGCTAACACGAGGGAACATAGCTTTAAATTGAAGGGTGATAATTATCGGACGGAAGTCAGAGGTAGGTTCTTTACTCAGAGGGTAGTAAGAGCGTGGAATGCCCTGCCTGCAGCAGTTGTGGATTCGCCAAGTTTAAGGGTGCTCAAATGGTCAGTGGATATATGGATAACGTTGGAATAGTTTAAGTTAGAGGGTTATTAGATTGGTTCCATTGGTCGATGCAACATTGAGGGCCGAAGGGCCCATACTGCGCTGTAATGTTCTATGTTCTATATTCTTGCAGTCTTGGTCAGAATAGGAATCATATCAAGCTTGATACAACCTGAAAGAATCTTTCTGTGGTGCATCTGTAAAAGTTGGTGAATGTCGTAGCTGACATGCAGATTTCCTTAGTCTTCTGAAATGATAGTGACAATGATGAGCTTTCTTAACTGTAGAATCAATGTGGAGGGACCAGGACAGGTTGTTGGTGATCTGGGCACCTTGAAACCTGAAGCTCTCGACCATTTCCACTTCCTTTCCATTGATGTAGACAGGGACATGTCCTTCACTATGCTTCCTGAAGTCAATGACAATCTCTTTCATTTTGTTAACATTGAGGGAGAGATTATTGTTGTCGCACCAGTTCACCCGATTCTCTATCTCATTCCTGTACTCTGTCTCGTCATTGTTTGAGATCCAACCCACTACAGTGATGTCGTCAACAAACTTGAAAATCAAGTTGGGGGGAATTTGGCCACACAGCCCTGCAGAAGGAATATATATTAGGGGGCTGAAAACATAGCCTCACAGGGCACTGGTGTTGAGGGTGATAATGGAAGAGATGTTGTTGCCTATCCTTACTAATTGTGGTCTGTGGGTTAGGATCCAGTTGTCAAATTCATGACCCCTAAATAAGGGGATAGATTCAGATCAGGGAAATTAAACACTAAAAATATAAAGCCTCTGATTTTACAGATATTGACTTTACGTGTGAGTTTCCGTTTCTGTGCACGGCCCGAGTTTCCTTTGTAATTTTTATTGTTTGGAGACTCTGGGTATTTTATAAATCCACCCAGTGCTGAAACCTGGGACAGTCATTCAGCTCCAACAGTTATCTGGACTCAGGCTGGAGAATCACAGGATACGTAGCAGACATGGTGAATCCTACACGGAATAGTGACCGTGTCAGCGCGGTGACTGTGTTCGTTCTCCATTTGTCCCTGCCTTGTGGGGTGGTGGTATATGGGAGGAAGGGGCTGGGGGTTGGGGGGAGGGGATAGGGGTTGGGGGGAGAATGGAGAGAGTGTGTGTGTGTGTGTATTTTCTATCTCTCCTTTCCTATCCCTCTCTCTCCCTCTTTTCCCCCTTGTTTCTGCATGTCTCTTTTTCCCTCTCATTCTTCCCTCCCTCTCTCTCTCTCCTTTCTTTTTTTTAATTTGTGGCCTCTCTATTTTACTCTTTCTCTCCATTTCCCTTGTTGCTTTTCTTGCCACTCTCTCTCTATCTTGTGGGCTCTATTCCTCCGTCTGTGTGTCATCTTGTTTTCTGTGTTCTGCTGTTTCTGCAGTTCCTCAGGTTCATATCTGCCATCGAGTTCCGCAGATTTGTGGTCCAGGTCGCTGTGTGATCCGGCTGCAGGGTTATACCTGTGCGTGTAACACAGGCTTCCAGCTCAACGCCCAGCGCACACGCTGTGTTGGTGAGTGAACCCGGAACTCAGATCCACAAAGCTGAGGGAGGGCTGGTTACGGAGATAGACGGCTGCTGGAAATGATTACCATCCCATTGCTGTGAGGCTGGAGTGGTGCTGAGGACAAGTTACCCAGAAGGCCAGCATGTGGGGGAGTGGGGGGTCAGCGAGAGTGTGGGATCAGGTGGGGAAGAGTGGGGGGGTCAGTAAGGAGGAGGACAATGAGGGGAAAGAGATCCGGGAAGGATGGTTCTTGGGAATATTTTCACTTTATAGGGGCCTACTTCTGCTTTTACACTCCCAGCTTAGAAAAAAAAACTCCAAAAACGTCAGGTAAAAATCCCTCTTACCGACAAGCTTTCATCAGTGAATCACCACTTCTATCGCTCCTCTGGAAACAATGATTTGGGGATTTGGGCATATCGGACAGTTTGGGGATTTGGGATTATTGGGAAGTTTGGGGATTTGGGATTATCAGACAGTTTAGAGTTTGTTTCTATCGGATGGTTTGGGAATTTGGAAATATCGGACAGTTTGGGGATTTGGGAATATCAGACAGTTTGGGGTTTGGAAATTTCAGACAGTGTGGGGTTTGTGTCTATCGGACAGTTTGGGGATTTGGGAATATGGACAGTTTGTGGGTTTGTGTCCGTTGAACAATTTGGGGATTTGGGAATATGGACAGTTTGTGGGTTTGTGTCCGTTGAACAATTTGGGGATTTGGGAATATGGACAGTTTGTGGGTTTGTGTCCGTTGAACAATTTGGGGATTTGGGAATATCGGACAGTTTGGGGTTTGGGAATATCAGAAGGCTAGAGTTTGGGAGTATTGGATAGTTTGGAGTTTAGGAATATTGGACAGTTTGGGGTTTGGGAATATCGGACTGGCTGGAGTTTGGGAATATCGGACTGGCTGGGGTTTGGGAATATCGGACTGGCTGGGGTTTGGGAATATCGGATAGTTTGATTTTTGGATGGGTATCTAATAGATTTTGTGTCTGTCACAGATACTGATGAGTGTGCACTGAGACCCCCGCCGTGCTCTAATGGTCAATGTGTGAATTCAGTCGGCAGTTTCTACTGTGCCTGTTCCAGAGGATTTTCTGCAAATTCTCACCGGACAGATTGTGTTGGTAAATCACTAATTTATCCGGGAGATACTGGAATCTCTGTCAAACCGGAGAACTTTAACATCTGAAAAACTGGGGCCACAGAATGTTTGCTGGACAACAGGGAGTGTGACAGCCGAGTGAATCCAGCTGGGCTGTCTAACTGATATCTAGACTGGGGCTTGGACTGGGCTGTCGGCTGGGGCTTGGACTGGGCTGTCGGCTGGGGCTTGGACTGGGCTGTCGGCTGGGGCTTGGACTGGGCTGTCGGCTGGGGTTTGGACTGGGCTGTCAGCTGGGGTTTGGACTGGGGTCTGGGCTGGCGTTTGGACTGGGGTCTCGAATGGGGTTGTCTTGTCTTTCACAATTGTCAGAAAAATGGATATTTTCATGCAGGAAACTCACTGCCATCCAACTGAGAGAACCGGGAACTGGGAGCCCAGAGCGCAGAGTACTGGAGCTGGGAATACAGGAGCAGTGTGCAGGAGGTTGGAAGGAATATAGGGAAAGGATGTTCAACAGGAAATGGTGATTATGTGAGGAAGCTAAGTTTTAGGGTTTTAGGGTTAAGTTTTAGGGTGCATCTGGAGTTTAAATTGAGGGAAAGTTTGAGAGAAAGGGATGGTCTGTTGATGGGAATACTGAGATGAGAGGGAACATCAGTGTTGTAGTGCAACACTCAGCTGAGATTCAGGGATAAAATGGAGAGTGGACAGAGTGGGATTAAGCTCCCTGTCGTTCCTCACAGCTCTGAGCCAGTGGCATTGTCAGTGAGCCTCACAGTGATTCCGTTGAGAATTCCCAAGATCCAGTTTCTTCTCAGCCTTTTTTTTTTGCATCTTTTCAGATATCGATGAGTGTCAGGATGTTTCCAACTGTCCAAACTCAGAGTGTGTGAACTCTGTGGGATCATTCCGATGTCTGCCCTGCCCCAAAGGCTACCAAATCCAGAATCGGAAATGTTCAGGTAACCAGGGAAGAGAGGGAAGGGACAACATCAAACACTCCCAGGAGAGGTACAGCATGGGGTTAGATACAGAGTAAAGTTCCCTCTACACTGTCCCCCATCAAACACTCCCAGGACAGGTACAGCACGAGGTTAGATACAGAGTAAAGTTCCTTCTACACTGTCCCCCCATCAAACACTCCCAGGACAGGTACAACACGAGGTTAGATACAGAGTAAAGTTCCTTCTACACTGTCCCCCCATCAAACACTCCCAGGACAGGTACAGCACGAGGTTAGATACAGAGTAAAGTTCCTTCTACACTGTCCGCCATCAAACACTCCCAGGACAGGTACAGCACGAGGTTAGATACAGAGTAAAGTTCCTTCTACACTGTCCGCCATCAAACACTCCCAGGACAGGTACAGCATGGGGTTAGATACAGAGTAAAGCTCCCTCTACACTGTCCACCCATCAAACACTCCCAGGACAGGTACAGCACGGGGTTAGATACAGAGTAAAGCTCCTTCTATACCATTATTCCAACATTCATTTAAACAGTTATGAATACATCATAGAAAAATATCCAAAACTATTCTAAAGATTATCTGTGACATTGACAATGAATAATCGATGGTGAAATTATTTAGACAACAGGCCTCCCGGGAATCTAGCACTCACCACGATCTGGTCCCCTGAGAGAAGCCGATTAGTTTGAATTGCTAAGGTGAAGCTTTTTTCTTAACAAAGAACAGTACAGCACAGGAAACAGGCTCTTTGGCCCTCCAAGCCTGTGCTGTTCATTTGTCCAATTAAACCAT
Organism: Sphyrna mokarran; assembly: GCA_024679065.1. Classification (NCBI taxonomy): domain Eukaryota; kingdom Metazoa; phylum Chordata; class Chondrichthyes; order Carcharhiniformes; family Carcharhinidae; genus Sphyrna; species Sphyrna mokarran. Next base: position 209,547 of record JAGIQG010000036.1, on the reverse strand, counting down.
TTGTCTGTATTCCTCCATACCCAGTCTGTTCATGTGACTATCCAGATAAGCCTTAAATGATCCCAGCGTGTCCGCCTCTACCACCCTGCTTGGCAGCGCATTCCAGGCCCCCACCACCCTCTGTGTAAAATATGTTCCTCTGATATCGGAGTTATATCTCGCCCCTCTCACCTTGAACCTGTGACCCCTCGTGTTTGTCACCTCCAACCTGGGAAAAATCTTCCCGCTGTTCATGCTATCTATACCCTTCATAATTTTATAACAGATTGCATCCTGTTTGTTTCTGTATTGTTACAGATATTGACGAGTGTCTGAATGGGACGACATGTGGGGACAAAGGAACATGTGTGAACACAGAGGGCTCTTACCAGTGTGTCTGTAACCCTGGATACCGTCTGAGTGCTGATGGCAATCGATGTGCAGGTTTGCCTTTACACTATGCGCGCACACACGCACATCACACGCATGCACACACATGCTCACGTGTACACACATACCTACACACATTCACACACGCACACATATATACACACGTGAACACACACCACATGCATGCACGTGCCTGCACATGCGCACACATTCATGCATGCACACATCCCATGTATGCATGCATGCACATGTATGCGCACATATGCATACACTGCATGTATGCACACACATACACACTTTTTTTAAAAAAGAAATAAAGATTGTATTTGTTTTATTGAGGCAGGTGTGGGGGTGGAGACTGGGGAGGGGTGTTGTAAGGTGACTGTTCAAAATTACTTCTGTAGCGCTCCTTTGTGTCTGTCTGTCTGTCTGAGAGGCAGTGAGATTCGATCTCCATGATCATGAGTTTTTGTCAGCACAGAATAATAGGAGATATAAATTCCACAATGAGTGCAGAATTGGACGCAGCATTTTAATTGAGGCCACGCTGATGCATTAAGCATTATATTTTATTTGTATTTTCAATCTTTGCTCCTGTTTAAGAAGCTCACAATGCTTTATATTTTGTTAACTACTTTTTCAATCTTCCTGCCACTTTGAATGTTTCTTTTATTTAATCATTCACGGGGTGTGGCCAGTATTTATTGCCCACTGCAAGATGTCCTGGGGAAGGTGATAGTGACTGCCTCTTGAATTGCTGCAATCCCTAAGGTGTAGGTACACCCAGAGTGCTGTTAGGGGGGAATTCCAGGACTTTGACCTAGCGATAGTGAAGAAACAGCGATATATTTCCAAGCCAGGATGGTAAGTGACACATATTTGTGTGTGTGTACACACCAGGTCTCCTGAAACTGTCTCCTTTATTTTAAATAGTTGTTCTGCTTTCATCCTATCAAAGAAGAAAGAAAATTATAGTACAGGAACATTCGGCCTCTCCAAGGCTGCACCAATCATGCTGCCCATCTGAACTAAAACCCTTACTCTTCCGGGGACCATTTTCCCTTATTCCTATCCTATTCATGGATTTGTCCCTATGCCCCTTAAAAGTCACTATCATATCTGCTTCCACTACGAGTTCCAGATACCCACCACCCTCTGTGTAAAAAAAACCTGCCTCGTACATCTCCTTTAAATCTTACACCTGTGCCCCCTAGGAATTGATTCTTCCAACCTGGGAAAAAGCTTCTGACTATCCATTCTGTCCATACTCCTCATAATCTTGTAAACTTCTGTCAAGTCGCCCCTCAACCTCCATCATTGCAGTGAGAAAAAATCAAGTTTCTCCAACTTGTCCTGATAGCTAATATCCTCCATTCCAGGCAACATTCTGTTAAATCTTTTCTGAACCCTCTCCAAAGCCTCTATATCCTTCTGATAATGTGGTGACCAGAATTGAACACTATATTGCAGCCTAACTAAAGTTCTATAAAACTGAGCATCAAAATGAATCACCACATTTCTCAGTATTAAACTTCACTTGCCACTTGTCCACCTGTTTCACCAATCTGACAATGTCCTCTTGAGGTTTAACACTTGTTCACGGTGCGGTTTTGCGCCATTCTCAGATTGTGAAGCTATCCCCAGTAAACCCAAGCCTAGATCATCAAGGAAAGTAGATGTCCTAACGTTGACCCCTGGGATATATAACCTTCCCTAGTCCAAATAATAACTGTTCACCACCCTTTTCTGAGAAAGGATGTTCTTGCTGTGCAGTGAAGTTTTACCAGGCTGATCCCGGGGACTGATGTATGAGGAGAGATTGACTAGGTTAGGATTGTTTTCACTGGAGTTCAAACCAATGAAGGTGGGGGGTGAATTTCATAGAGACTTATAAAATTCTAACAGAATTAGACAAGTTAGATGCAGGGAGGATGTTCCCAATGGTGGAGTGTCTGGAACCAGTGATTACATTCTGAGGATTCAGGGTAGACCATTTAGGATGGAAGTGAGGAGATATTTCTTCACCCAAAGAGTGGTGACCCTGTAGAATTCATTACCACAGGAAGTAGTTGATGCCAAAGCATTGAATATCTTCAAAAAGCGGCTGGATATAGCACTTGGTGCGAATGGGATCAAAGGTTGGGGGTGGGGGGAGAAAGCAGGATTGGGCTATTGAGTTGGATGATCAGCCATGATGGTGATGAATGGTAGAGCAAGCTTGAAGGGCCGAATGGCCTCCTCCTTCTCCTATGTTTCCATGTGTCTACCGCCATTCATCCATGTCCCACAGCCAGTTTTGGTATACATTGTCTCTGAGCTCCAGTTTGCTAACCAGCCTGTTATGTGACACTTTCTCAAATGTCTTTTAGGAATCCAGGAACAATGCTACCCTTACTAATCCTTTCTGTTTCCTCACTGGAAACGCTTGTAAATTAGTTAGATAAATTGCCCTTCACAAATCCACACTGCCCCTCCTTAATTAATCAGCAATTCACTGTGAATTTGATCAGAAATAATCATTTCTATAAACTTTTCCACTGAGATTAAACGCAAAAGTTTAAAAGACACACATTTTATTCACACCTTTTCAGATATCAACGAATGTTTTGAAGGAGATTTTTGTGCTCCGTATGGGGAATGTTTGAACAGTGTGGGGTCCTACACCTGTCTGTGTGCTGAAGGGTTCACCACTTCACCCGATCTCTCCACCTGTCTTGGTAAGATTTCCTGCAATGTGCAGTATTGGTAGCTTAATGTGAATTTGTTTTATATTCACCCCTCGCTCTATTGCTCCTTCTGCTCTCCAATCTTCTTTTATCCTCTCTCTCCATCCAACATCTTTCTCTATCCCTCCATCCAATGTACTCTACACTCTTCCACTCAATGCTCTCTCCCTCCGCGCTCACTATTCAATTGAGCTTCACCCTTGCTGGGTTCCTGCACGTTGACCCTTGACCCTTGGCCTAGGTGCCTGGATTTACAATAGGAAAATTGTGGATTGCAATGTAAAAAAAATCATTTATCTCTCTTCCTCCCTCTTTTCCTATCTCCCACTCTCCGTCTTGCTGCCTTTCTCCTTTTCTATCTCTCCATTTCACCCTTCCTTGTTCTTTCTCTCATCTCCTTCCCTCGCCTCTCTTTCACTCTTTCCTTTTCTCTCTATCTTTTCTTTCTCCCTCCTACCTATCTACCTCTGTCTCTGTCCCAACCCTCTGTATAAATCTCTCCTTTTCTCCCTCTGTTTTTTCCTCTCTCTCTTGCTGTTACTTTCTCTCTCTCTGTCTCTCTGTCTGTATCTGTCTTTTTTCTCACACTCTCTGTTTTCTCTCTCTGTCTTTCTCTTTCTCATTCTGCCTCTCTCTTTTTGTCTCACTTTTTCTGTTTCTCTGTCTCACTCTCTGTCTCTCTTTTTCTCTCTCTCTTTCTCTCTCTCTTTCTCTCTCTCTTTCTCTCTCTGTTTCACTCTGTCTGTCTCGCTATCCCTCTCTCTCTCTGTCTCTCTCTCAGATGTTGATGAATGCACCAGGCGGGGTATCTGTGATAGGGGTCGCTGCACCAATACAGTTGGGTCGTTTGAGTGTTCGTGTGAGCCTGGATTCCGAGTCGATGACGATCGATCCCAATGTTTCGGTAAGTGTAACCCCTCCCCCTCCCTCGCCGTGGGCCCCTCCCCCCCTGCCGTGGGCCCCCCCCTCGGTGGGCCCTCCCTCCCTCGCGTGGGCCCCTCCCATCCTCGCTGTGGCCCTCCCATCCCCTGCTGGGGCCCCTCCCATCCCCTCGCCGTGGGCCCCTCCCATCCCCTCGCCGTGGGCCCCTCCCCTCCCCTCGCTGTGGGCCCCTCCCATCCCCTCGCTGTGGGCCCCTCCCATCCCCTCGCTGTGGGCCCCTCCCATCCCCTCGCTGTGGGCCCCTCCCATCCCCTCGCTGTGGGCCCCTCCCATCCCCTCGCCGTGGGCCCCTCCATCCCTCGCCGTGGGCCCTCCCCCCCTCGCCGTGGGCCTCCCCTCCCTTGCCGGGGCCCTCCCCCTCCCTTGCCGTGGGCCCCTCCCCCTCCCTTGCCGTGGGCCCCTCCCCCTCCCTTGCCGTGGCCTCCCCCTCCTTGCCGTGGGCCCCTCCCCTCCCTTGCCGTGGGCCCCTCCCCCCTCCCTTGCGTGGGCCCTCCCCCTCCCTTGCCGTGGGCCCCCCCCCCCTTGCCGTGGGCCCCTCCCCCCCTTGCCGTGGGCCCCTCCCCCTCCCTTGCCGTGGGCCCCTCCCCCCCTTTGCCGTGGGCCCCCCCCCCTCGCCGTGGGCCCCTCCCCCCCCTTCGCCGTGGGCCCCTCCCGCACTCGCCGTGGCTTATCAAGCAGCCCTTTGCGAATGACCCTGTTTACAATCTTGAATCACTGGATCCCATGCTCATTAAAACTCTTATTCACTCAGTTGATTTTCACTGGATTCAATCTAACAAGATTCCACTGGATCACTACCTCGCTGAATCCACTCTCACTAGATCTACTCTCACTGGCCCCATCTTCAGTGGATCCCACTACATTTCAATCTCACTTGATCTCAATGCACTTGGACCCATCCTCATGGGATCCCACACCACTAGATCTCGCATAACCCATTCCTGAATCATTGGAGACTGGATCTCACATGACTGGATCCATTAGGCACTGGGAGTAGGATTTGGTATGAATCAGGCATCAGGCTCCTATCGTGCTCTATCCTGATATAAGTGATAAATCCGGGCAGTGAAAGTCCAACACTGACTCCACCCCGAATGTATTTTGGATTTACGGGCTGTGTGTGGTTTTCTTGGTAAACAGACGTCGATGAATGTGTCGAATATCCGACCATCTGTGGCAGCAAGCGTTGTGAGAATAATGCCGGATCATTCCAGTGTATCACCGATTGTACTGCAGGCTTCCAGCTCAGTCCTGCTCAGGACTGTATCGGTGAGTTGTTCAACTCCCTCGGGATGTTAAAGCTACCAGGTTCCACCTGTTCCACAATTCCCGTTCCACAATTCCCACTCCTCGGCTGCTGGAATATCCTGTTGGGATTTCTCTGCAGTCTGTAGATTACAGAGTAGGAGATTAACTGACCTTATTCTCAGCACTGACTGGGCACAGGATTTTACTGGAGCAAATGAAGAGCAGTTTAATGAGCACAGATTGAATAATAGCTGCCCTGCCAGTGTGATGGTGTAAGGGCGTGATGCCAGGTTTGGGGACTCGCCTGCCAAATTCAAGTTTAATTTAGTGTTTCTGGTCATTCCTAACCCATTGACTTCAATAATTCAATGCTTGTAGAGTCTATTTGGTATTGTGTGGGATAATCTCTTTAATGAAGCTCAGAAAGTTCAGTGATTCCCGATTCTCATCTCAGAGTTCTGTAACTGCTGGAGTTTTTCATTCAAGGGACAGAGTTTCCATTTAAACTTTTACTAATTAGGGCCCTTTTCTACCAGTTGTTCTATTTAGAATGTGTCCATCACTCTGGGTTGTAAACTAGCTGAGAAAACTGGGCATTGTGGATTGAGTGGAAGAGACGAATGCCAGTCGGGGTGAGAGTGAGGGGCAAGGGGAGAGTGAGGGGGAAGGGAACTCTGTGATAAATTCACAGGATAAACCCTGACTCCATCTGCATGGATTCCATCAGCCGTTCCTGCAGCTGCAACAGACACTGCTTCATTATTCACAACATAGAACATAGAACATTACAGCGCAGAACAGGCCCTTCGGCCTTCGATGTTGCGCCGACCAATTAAGAAAAAGCAATGACCCTCTAACCTAAACCATTCCCTTTTCATCCATAAACTTATCTACTAACCTCTTAAACGCCACCAAACTTGGCGCATCTACAACTGCAGCAGGCAGGGCATTCCATACCCTTACCACCCTCTGGGTAAAGAACCTACCTCTGACATCCGTCCTATAACTACCACCCTTAATTTAAAGCTATGTCCCCTCGTGCTAGCTTTCTCCATCCTAGGAAAAAGGCTATCACTGTCCACCCTATCTAAACCCCTAATCATCTTATATGTTTCAATAAGGTCCCCTCTTAGCCGCCTTCTTTCTAACGAAAACAACCTCAAATCCCTCAGCCTCTCTTCATAAGACCTGCCCTCCATACCAGGCAACATCCTGGTAAACCTCCTCTGTACCCTCTCCAATGCCTCCACATCTTTCTTATAATGCGGGGACCAGAACTGTACACAATACTCCAAGTGCGGCCGCACTAGAGTTTTGTACAGTTACAACATGACGTTGTGGCTCCGAAATTCAATCCCCCTACCAATAAAAGCTAAGACTCCGTATGCCTTCTTAACAACCTTATTGACTTGATTGTCAATTTTCATGGATCTATGCACAAATACACCAAGATCCCTCTGTTCATCAACAACAGGACCCGTCCTGGCAGCATGTGGAGATATCAGAGGCGTAATACAGCCTGCAACACAGCAAAGCAGCAAGGACAGTTTGTAGCAATTGGAGGAATGTGCAGAGCTGAAGATAAAGTTTTATTTGTCACAAGTGAGGCATATATTAACAATGCAATGCAGTTACTGTGAAATTCCCCAAGTCGCCACACTCCAGCACCTTTTCAGGTCAATGCACCCTAACCAGCACATCTTTCAGACTGTGGGAAGAAACCGGAGCACCCGGAGGAAACCCATGCAGACACAGGAGGAACGTGCAAACTCCGCACAGATAATGACCCAAAGAGGGAATCAAATCCGGGTCCCTGGCACTGTGAGACAGCGGCGCTAACCATTGTGTCACCGTGCTGTCCCCTACATAAGGAGGTTGTGGAGAGTGAAGAATAGAGGTATTAATGAGGAGAAAAGAACAGACGTGGGGTGAGGAGGGGCAGGATGAGCAGAGAGTGGATGAGTCTTGCCCATGAGTTCTTGGGTAAAATAAACCAAACACCGTTCCCACGGCCCCAAGGCACGGTCAGTTTAACCCACGTGCCTGAGGCCTGGATCTCAGTCAATGATCAAAGTTCCTGTTGTCCCTCCTTATGGAATATCTGAACATTCAGATCCTCTTTACAATGTCTGAGGGGCCTTTACACCCATCGAAGGCAAGTTCCCCCCCCCTTCCCTCCGACCTCCTCCCCCCCCACCCTTCCTTCTGGATGTCACTGGCTTCACAGCCCTGAATTGGGGCTGATAGCTTCCACTTTCTAATTGATACTGAATGTGACATGTTGGTACGGTGGCACACTGGTTAGCACAGCTGCCTCACAGCGCCAGGGACCTGACTTCAATCTCACCCTCAGGTTACTCTGTTTGGAATCTGCACATTCTCCCCATGTCTGCGTGGGCTTCCGGTTGCTCTAGTTTCTTCCCACAGCCCAAAGATGTGCAGATTATGTTGATTGACCAAGCTAACATGCCCTTTAGTGTGAGGGGGGACTAGCTAGGTAAATATGTGAAGATACTGGGATAGGATAGGATTCGGCTGGGATTATTGTCAGTACAGGCTCGATGAGCCAAGTGGCCTCCTTCTGCACTGTAGATTCTATGATGCTGAGAGTGACGGTGTTGAGTGTGAGTGTGATGGTGTACACTGTAGTTCTGGCCCGGTTGTGCTTGTTGCTATGGCAGCGTGAGTGTAGCCTGGTGAGTGTGATCTCTGGATCAAACCCCTCTCTGCTCTCTGCCTCTCTCACAGATATCGATGAATGTGTCAATGCTACGATTTGTGGACCCAATGCATACTGTCAGAACGTGGCGGGATCATTCCGATGTCTCTGTGACCAAGGTTACCAGATGGTGACTGCTGGCTCAGGGTGTGTGGGTAAGTCACATGGTCTACAGTCAGCTGACAGCAAACAGCAGGATCTGACAGTGCGCCGCGGCGACGGAGGGGGCGGGGTGGCGACGGAGGGGGCGGGGCGGCGACGGAGGGGGCGGGGTGGCGACGGAGGGGGCAGGGCAGAGCCGCAGTGCCAGAGGAAGCGGGTGGCGCCGTGGCAATGGACAGTACTCCTGCTTTAGTTTCTATTTTTCCACTCAATGTATTTCCTCACAGTATTTTCTGAGGATTATTAAACTGAAACTGAAGTAAGTCAGGTGCCTTTTGTGTAAAGACCCAGAGGACAAGTTCAGGACGTGACCAGAATGGTATCCATCAGAGTCGGCATGGTTTCATGAAAGGCAAATCATGTTTGACTAACTTGCTAGAGTTCTTTGAGAATTTAACAGGCAAAATGGATAATGGGGATCCTGTAGATGTCGTATATCTGGAACCCCTGGAACAGGTTTGATAAGGTGTTGCACAAAAAGTTAACTCACAAGGTTAGATCACATGGGATTAGGGTAATTTATTAAATTGAATAGGTGATTTCTGTTCAGCAGCCAGATAGAGAGTTGGGATAAATGGGCTTTATTCTGGATGGTAAGAAGTAACTAGTGGGGCACTATAGGGTTCAGTCTTTGGGCCCCAGCTATTTCCAATCTATATTAATGATTTGGATACAGGGATAGAAAGCTCTACAGCCAAATTTGCAGCTGACACAAAAATAGGCAGGACAGTAAATTGCAATGAGGAAAGAAGAAATTATAAATGGATATAGATAGGTTAGGAGATGGAGTTTAACGTGGATAAGTGTGAGGTCATGCATTTCCACCAGAAAAATGGGAAGGTGATTTATTATCTAATTGGGGAGAGACTTCAGGGTGCTCTGGTGCAGAGGGATCTGGTTGTCCTCATTCATGAGTCACAGAAAACTAGATTCAGTATAGCAGATAATAAAGAAAGTGATTGGAATATTGGCATTGATAGCTAAAGGAATAGAATATAAAGGTAAGGAAAAGGTAAGGAAAAAATCTCCGGAACAGAGATTTTTGAAGAGTGTTTGGTGAGACTCCTGATTTGCAATTTCTGTCTTTTACTTTAGTTCTTAGAGTGTTTATTTCGGCGCTCCGTAGCGGGAGATAGGCGTGGGGGCTGCAGGGAAGGAAGCGTGGGTGTATATAAGGAAGGCCAAGGTGGACAGCGGGCAGTGGAGTGAGAAAATTAGAGTGAGAGCAATAAGGGCTTAAGCTCACTGGGCTTGGGCAAGCGCAGGCTTGGACGCGGTGAGTAACTTGATTCCTATCTAACCAACAATCTTTTCCCAACACCTTTAAAGGGGGTGTACAAAATGCCAGGATACTTGGCCAAACGCGTCCACTGTGTACGCTGCCATATGTGGATCTTCTTGGAGGCATCACGTCTCCTGAAGGCCCACATATGCACAAAATGTTTAGAATTGCATAGTTTAAGAGCTAGGGTGAGGCAGTTGGAGCTGCGCTTGGAGGACATGTGTCTAGTGAGGGAAAACGAGGTTATAATGAATAGGAAAGGTAGTCCTGAGGGGACCCCAGGATCTAGTAGTAGGGATGGGCTGGTTACAGATACGAGGAAAAAGAATAAAAATCATGGCACAAAGGCCATCTCAAAGGAGGATTCCCAGAAAACCAAGGGAGGGGCAAAAGCTGTGATGGAGAGGGCAAGTAAGGGGGAACAGAATGCCGCAGAGAACAGCAGGAAAGCAGGAAGAGAGATATTGGTGGGGGATGGGATGGTTAAAGGGATCGATAGGCGTTTCTGTGGGCAAAAGAGAGACTCCAGGATGGTAGTCTGCCTCCCTGGAGCAGGGGTCCAGGATGTATCAGAGAGGGTAGAGGGAATTTTGAAGGGAGAAGAGTCTAAGGCAAATGTAATAGTTCATGTAGGACAGAAAGATGTAGGAAGAAAGCGTAGGGGGGACATACGTAGGCAGTTTAGGGAGTTGGGGGCTCAACTGAAAGGTAGGGCCTCCAGGGAGGCGTTCTCTGGGCTGCTGCCTGTGCCCGGGACCGATTGGGTAAAAACAAATGAGACACTACAACTAAATGCATGGATGAGGGAGTGGTGTAGGTCAGAAGGCTTCATATTCATTGATCATTGGGAAGTCTTCAGGAGGGAGGGTCATCTATTCAAGAGGGATAGGGAGCAGTTGTCTGGGAGGCGAACCCATATTTTAGCTGGGAGGTTAGCTGGAGTGTTTCAGAAGTGTTTAAACTAATAGGGAGGGAGGGTGGGGAGAGAGAGGGAACTCGGAGTGGGAGAGAGAGGGATGATAGGGTAACACCAGAAGGTAGAAAGGAATATCCGAGAGCTGAGGGTCTTCAGTGCATGTGTTTTAATGCGAGGAGTGTGTCTGGCAAAACAGATGAACTGAAGGCAATAATGTTCACGATGAGTTTAGAAGTGGTGGCGGTGACCGAGATGTGGTTGAAGGAGGGGCAAGACTGGCAATTGAATATTCCAGGATATAAGTGTTTTAGGCATGACAGAGTTGGTGTGAGGAGAGGCGGGGGAGTGGCTTTATTAGTTAAGGACAACATCATAGCAGTGCAGACGGAGGGAGGTATGGATGATTTAGGAATTGAGTCTCTATGGGTGGAGTTGAGGAATAGGAAGGGAGTGGTTACTCTGTTGGGTGTTTTCTACAGACCTCCCAACAGCCTGCGGGCCGTGGAAGAAGGGATATGCAGGGACATTTTAGATAAGTGTAGGAAAAATAGGGTAGTAGTAGTGGGAGATTTCAATTTCCCTGGAGTAGATTGGAGAGTGCCCAGAGCTGTAGGAGTGGACAGGGAGGAATTTGTACATTGTGTTTTGGAAGGGTCCTTGGAGCAGTATGTGTATGGCCCGACTAGAGAGGGGGCTATACTGGATTTGGTTCTGGGGAATGAGCCAGGGCAGGTGGTTGACGTCGAGGTAGGAGAGCATGTGCCAAATAGTGATCACAACTCTGTCTGCTTTAGGATATTAATGGAAAAGGACGAGACCTGCCCAAAAGGGAAGGTATTTAACTGAGGGAGGGCTAGATACAGCCAGATTAGGCAAGATCTTAAAGATACCGACTGGGATAAGCTTTTCGAGGGCAGGTCGACGAGGTACATGTGGGAGTCTTTCAAGGAAAACTAAACTCTCTGCAGGAAAGATATGTGCCGGTAAGGAGGAGGGATGGGAAAGGTAGGATTAGAGAACCGTGGCTTACCAGGGATATTGAGGACTTGATCAGGAAGAAGCGAGAGGCTTACATTAGATCTAGGTAACTGGGGACTGAGACAGCGCTGGAAGCTTATAGAGAGTGTAGACGGGATCTTAAAAGGGGTGTTAGAAAGGCAAAAAGGGGCCACGAGGCGGCTCTGGCAGGTAGGATTAAGGAAAATCCTAAGGCATTTTACTCCTATGTAAGGAGCAAAAGGATGGATAGAGGCAAGATTGGACCTCTCAGTGACAGAGGAGGGGATTTATGCTTAGAGCCTGAGGGAATGGGGGAGATCCTGAATGAATACTTTGCGTCGGTATTCATGCAGGAGACTGGCCAGATGTCTGTTGCTGATTTTGACAAAGTTGA